>JAOVVO010000760.1:0-38258 GCA_028564675.1 Onchocerca lupi | reverse complement strand
AATACTAATAATAATAATAATAATAATAATAATAATAATAATAATAATAATAATAATAATAATAATAATAATAATAATAATAATAATAATAATAATAATAATAATAATAACAATAATAATAATAGTAATAATAATAATAAAGAAAAAACGATAAAGTTTGCATAACAAACTTTTCTTATAAATATAAGCGATGCTTCAGTAGCACTGTTTACATATTTTTCAGAGAAACCATACTGTAAGCTAAAAGTATTTTAGTTTAAAATACAAACCATATAGAAAAATAACTATACAAATAATTCTGATACATTGGTGAAATTTTTTAAGACTTAACAATCTTAAATAACATTTATCAATATCAGTAAATTTTGTAAACTGATAAAATTTCATATGGAATAAGATTTCGTTTTAAACTTCAATGTTACGACCATATTTTATGCCATATTAGGCCATCTGATATCAGACAATGTGATTCCAAGCGGTTACTGAAGCCAAAATGTAACGTTGAAGTGAATTCATCGCGAAAGATTGTTGGATTTTGATTTTTTATTGGAATTCATAAAATCTTTGCAATTTAAAAGTTAAGCACCACTGCTTGCCATTCAAAATAGGAGATAAAATCTTTTTGATCTATCCTTCTTTTCAATGTAGTAGATCAAATTTCAGTCTCAAAAAACTATCTAGAGGAAAATTCGTGAATAATAATCTGACAAATCCAAGCAAGTACCTCAAAAACGCAAAAAAGAGGCAATTTTTGAAAGATTTTTTTTTTTGAGGACAGTCACTCCGACCAGTTGTTAAAACTGTACTGATTGCATTCAAATTGCTTGCTTTATCTTTTTAAATTAATCAAATGATAAGTAAATCATTGCTCTTCTTCTGTTAGCATCAGTTCATCCATTTTTTTCTTTTACACTTTATCTAGCTTTGTTTTGGCAAGAGTCAATTTGTTAAAATGAAAATAAAATTTCTACGCGTATATAATTTTTGTTGTTTTTAATTTCGAAACCTCATTGAATTCATATATATTGAATTTCATGGCTCTGAAATCTTGAATGTGCCTAGCTAACCAGATTAACGGATATTCAACTGTTACTCGTTCCAAGTGATTACTTTGGATCGTTATTTTTATTTATTTATTTATTTTTCCTACCAGTGCTGTTGAACGCTTTTCCTGTTAGTTTTCTTTTCAGTTTTATGTGACAATTAATTTTCAAATCAACACTTAATCATGTAACAATTAATTTCGAATTTATGCTTCATTAAAGTTTAATTTTTTTTTCTGAGAGCAAAAAGAATGAAAAGTATTTCAAAATTTGATGACATTAAGCAAACGTGAAAGATTCTAAGTGCATTCTAACGAAAGTTTAATATAATATTTAGCCAAGAATTACTATTCTTGTTATGTAAGAGTCCAAATTGGAAAGAAATCTATGGCTGTCACAATTGGTCTAAATATTAATTGCATTTCTTGCTGATCTTGCTATTCGTAATGTTGCAATGTCGCACAATTGACAAATATTTGAACAAATAAACTTCCTGTCCTATCATAATTCTTAGCTTCGGTGGTTCATGAGAATTTACCGATAAGACTATTAATAAAGAAAAGCTATAAATAATAATCAGAAAGAGAGAATAAAATGGTGAATAAATGGCGAAATCAAAATTGGAAGATGAAAATGGGATATGGAATTAGCGGTAAATACGGAAACTTTTATGCAAAAAGAGCCAGTTAATTCCACATGTCTTCTTTTCGTCTCCATCTAGGAGAAAGCAAGCCAATAATGTCAGGCTTAGGCTGTCTTTCTGCTCCAAGCTTCCATCTTTCTTTTAAATGCGATTTCATAGTTACACGGAAGTATTATATCATTTCATATAAGTCAAATGTCTATGATCACTGAAGTATTTTCAAAAAAAATTTTTTATTTTTTTAATTTGTTCTTCAAATCTTTAAATTTGAGTAAATTTCATTGCATCGATTTTTATTCTTTAAAAAATTATGACTGAAATTTTCATCGTTTACAGACGTGTATCAGATCAGAAGCAATACGAATTCAAAATAATTATCAATGAATCGATTCCTAATCTAATATTTTGCATTGAAAAATTTTAATCGTCAAAATATAATTGAACTTGCATGGGTTTGGATTTTATTATGAAGATTAACAAATATTCTTAACTTTGAATTAAAATTCATCGAATGGATTCGAAAGTTGCAAGTTCTCGAAAATTTCTACTGCTATATTTATTGTGCATAGTACCAGTATTATGCTGACCAAACAGCTAGAAATATTATTGAAGGAAAATTTCTAATTTAGTTTTCGGAACTTTTCGTGGTAATTTCTGAATTTGTAAAATTGGAATTGTAGGAAGTGATTGCAACATTTAGTTTTAAGAGGATGCAAACGAATCAAAACATATCGTCAATAATCTCCAAATATGTGCATCTTTTCAAGAGAAATAAAGGCTAATAATTGAGATATTGTTAAGATTTGAAAATAAAATTTCGAAATATTTCGAAATCCTTTGAAAATGCTCAAAATTTTCATCTCTTTAATTTATCATTTCCATTTGACTTAAAATCCATCTCTACTTTAAGGGAATGTCGCAAAGTGTAAAGATATGAAAAGCGATATCTTTTAGCGCAATTTTAATAGCTCCTAGATAAAAACAATAAAAATTTGAAAAGTTTAACAATTGTTGTTGGTAATTTAGTCATAACTGATCCGAAAAAGATCCATAATATACAATTATGGAATTTTGCTAGCAAACATTCTGGTCTTTATTTTTGAATTTTGCATTTTTTTCATGGAATGTGGAGACCATAATTATAGATTATGAAAGGCAAGTTAATCCATCTTAATTAATTACAAAGAAAATCTGATAAATTAATCATTGTAATATGGGGATATTTATTCTGTAACTAATTTACTTGTACAATCGTTCTTGCATTCATTCAATAGAACACATGAATTGCATATTTTGATAACTTGATAATAAACAATTTATCAGGGATCATTTTTTTCCTTGCTGATATCGAATAAACAATAGAAAGCTGAATAGAATGACTGTTAGCAAAAAAAAAAAAAGAATCAAAAAAAGATAGAATTAGTTCTTTTATAGTTCGACTCAGTTCTATTCATCAAGGAAAAAAAATTGGATTTAAACGATTATCGCAACATGAAATAAATTTTTATTTTGTCTCATTTGCTCATTTCTCAGTTAATTCTAGGATCAAATAGGTTTGTTCATTCTGAGCTGTCCTTTTGGATTTACATTGTGAAATTTTTATGGATATACGATGCATGTGGCAAAATAGAGCATAACCGGAAGATGAATTGGATTGCCTCAGTTGCTGTCAACTTGAAGCAACGTTTTCTAACATTTTCTAAATGCGCTTTTCTAATTGTTTTCTAACATTTTTACTGGTAAATCGCATGTATTATTTAGTAAATGAGAATTCAAACTTAGTTTTTATAAAAATATTTCCTGTTTAAAACAATAACTACCACTGTCCAGCAAACAATTCGTTTCATAAATCCAGTGATTGATAAAAATCGGAAAACTAGAATTTCGATTTCGAATTTGAGCTCAAAACAAATTATAGTTTTGAATTTTTAGATAATAAAAATCATTAGGCTGAAATATTTTGCAAAAAATGCATCACCACGTGTTAAGTACATTCTTCACCATTTCGTTGATGACAACAAATACGATGATATTCCATTCTATAATTGCAATAAATACATCATTGAGCAAATTTTGCCAATAATAAGGGAACTTACAAGTCAAAAAACAAAACCTATCTTATACAAATTTGAAATTTAAAAATTTTCGAGTAAGTTTTTCCTTTTTTGATTTAGAGAAAACTTACGAACTATTATATGAAAATCTATTATATAAAAATCTATTATATGAAAATCTATTATATGATCTATTATATGAAAAATTATAATTGCAAGCAAATATTATTTCATGTGAACCAACAAATGAATCATTCAACGTTACAAGTAACATATTTTTCTGGCAATAAATTAGTTCAATTTCTTACCTATTTTTATGAATTAAAAAAAAAAAAGTGGTGTAATCATTGATATTTCAAATTGCAAAACTAGAAAGAGAATTATGAAAGAATTCCAGGTGAATTTTTTCACCTGGAATTCTTTCGAAAGTTTATCCATTGAACAAGATAAGGTACACATAATATAATGAACCTTCATTGAGAAATTGGAAGGTCTGTTTGAAACATGACTGTGATTGTGTGTTTTAGAGATAGACATATTTCAGATATATCCGGATTTTAGCTTAAAACGAATACACCCATAATAGAAAGGCGAAAAACAAATTTGGAATGAAAATGAATTTAACGAAGAAATAAGACGTACGACTTTTTTCTCGGCAAACCAAATTTAGTAAGAAAACTACTCAATATTTCGACAATATTCTGAGTAATAACATGAAAATTAATTTGAAAATAAAAACTTTGGGAACTTGTTAACAGCAACTCATAACGTAAACATCAATTTCCTATTTTAAACTGATTTAACAATCAGTCAAAAAAAGACATTGTATAACGACAGCGGACTTCTTTATCAACTGAAATTGCTGAGAACACATTCGCTGTTCTACCAATAGCGCTTCGAGCAAGTCGAAGAAACAATTTAAAAACAAAGGAAGCTTCATTATTTCCAATGCCTTTAGTTGCCTTTTGGTCCTGCTTCTTTCATTAATGAAATTTAAACAATTCTAGCAGAAAGATACGACAAATTATAGGCATTATCTCAAGAAATGTAAGGAAGCAAAACAAAACCATTAATTTACAAGATTAGTGGAATAAAAGGATAAAACGACTAAACACAGAGAGACATCTCTTCTGTAAGCACTGAAGAGAGCATATTTAAACGTAATATTCCCGCAAATAAAATAACTTTCGAGAAATATAAAACATACAGGACTCAGAACGATATGCCGTTGCTTTTTAACTCTACCCTTGCACACATGCAAAACACGAACTTCACCTTATGAAGTATTCCTCAACTATTCGATTACTGAATAGTAATATTCAGGATTACTCTGTGGATTCGCTTGGTCTTAAAACACAATGAAAACAATAAAACTTCTTTATTCTCAAAAATTAGAAAAATTCTTCCGGCTAAATGACTCTTCAAAAGCAACTCGAATTAATCCCAAAACAACATTTACAGCACTTGAAAACAAAAACAATCGTTAAAACTTGACATTAATAGTGGAATTCCAACATAAAATTAAAAAAAAAAAGAAAACAAACATGAAATAAATTCGAATTTGATAAAATGAAAAACACAACATTTTCGATAAAGACAGTATTCTTTTTTCAACATATCACAGGTGGATTTTCAATCGTTGATTTTTTGACTGAAAAAAAAAAGTTAAAACTTTATTTTGTTCTTATCTTTATGTCTTGAACAAGAATTTTTTTCTGGTTTATGTCATTATGTCTTGAAGAATAGAAATTTCTTATACATAATTTGAAAAATCGCACAGTGCATAGAAACTTATGAAATTTTCATCATTACTTGATTACAGTGAACGACTGCTCCGATTTTCAATACAGTTTGGTGTTAAGGTAACCACGCGTTCAACTATTTATTTCAATTCATTTTTGAAGCAGGCTAATAGTTCACTAGGAGGATCAAAGAACTAACATAACACTAGCAATATGACTGCACCGCTGTCTTAATCCGCAACTACAATACCACTGCAATGAATCGAGATCATCACGATGTGTTGCCTCTACGACATGCGGTGAACCATCTCTTGCTCGAACTGCAAACGTCATTGGACTAACGAGGCGCACATAAGCACTGAAAAAATTTGTTCGGACTTTATAAAAAAGTTTTTAAGCCAATAATTTAAAAATCTGATATATTAGTATGAAGGGAAGAAAAATAATTCTCACTTTCTAGAAAATGGCAAGCGCGAATCATCGGCATCGATAATAAAATCAAAATTTGATCCAGGATGTCCTTCCCAGAATACAGTACTACAAAATAGTTGCTGATTATAAAAAATCACAGTTCAATTGCTCTAAAACTACCAAATAAAATTAGTTCCTGTAAAAATAAGTTCGAAATTACTTGCGGTAATGCCATATCAAAATTTAAAACAACACTACACACAGAATTAAAAATTCTCAGGATATTTTGAAACTACAGGATGGCTATAATATAACAGTCTATAAATAATAATAAGATTTGCTTACCTTGTAGAAGGTAAGTCAATTTGGCCAGAGAGAGAACTAGTGTGACTTTGATATTCATTATCCAGACACGTCGAAAATGAATTATCATTTGCACCATCATTTGACAACCGCTTGTAAGGACGATTTGGACACATATTGAATGCGGTCATCACAATATTTTCCATGGCCGGTGCATACGGCAATTTGGGTAACTAAACACAACAAAAAAAAATTTAGCATTAACTTGAACTGCAAATACGGAAATGCGAAAAAAATAAAAAAAAAAAAATTAATAGACCCCATTACAAAGTAATTCGTTTGCATGTGAAATCAAATAACGAACTTTCTAACTATATTGGAATTAAAGTATGAAATTTATTCAGCAAGTAGTGTACCTTCAAATGACTCTGCTGGAAACGCTCCCTGTAACATTTCTTCAATCGCCATGCACCTGATTGATGTAATCCAGCAATAAACAATCTTCGATATGCATTTGACAACAAAAACAGTGATATAACAATAGTGTCAAGCAAAGCGTTACTATCGCACAGCTGTGAAACAAGCTGGAAAGAAAAAATGGAATTATATACATCTTTTCCCCACCCCAAATATCTTCGTGTTATTAGCTTCTGGAAAGTAAAAAAAAAAGAAAAATTTCATGATTTTCAGCTTATGATTATGTTATAATCCAATACTTTTCAATGTAAGTGAAATATGCCAATTACCTTACTTAAACCTTTACACGGTCGCCAAGTTATACCCTTGTCAGCATCAGGCACACCGCAGTTCTTCAAATGCCAAATGGAACTCGTAAATTTAAAATCATTCCAAACATTATCAAAATAACTATACACATCCGGTCGCTCCGTATAACGTTTACATGCACTTATTTTTCCCCACATCTATAATATATGTAGAAGAGTTCATGAATCATATTTTTAAACCAAATTAAGGTTCACCACAATTTTTTAACATTCCGCTCATACCAGCCAAAAAAGAAAAAAAACAATTCAGAACTTTCAGCAAAAATCAAAGTAAAATTAACTCTTACCTCATCGAAAAGTTTCTCATAGGTACAACTCATCAAAATATTCATGTCGCTAGCATATTCATTCAAATTGGCTCCTCCAAAAAGAGTTTCAATATAACTAAGTTTGACTCTTTTAAAATCATCCCAACAGCGGATGTGTTCCGCAATCTGAAATCTTATCACTGACCAAAATACAAAAAATATTTTTAAAACTCTTGACGCACCAAACTAATCTAAAAGTTAAATAGCAAGAGATTCAGAAAACCAAAAAGGAAAAAAGACCAACCGGAAAAGCTTCCGGGGTGAAACAAAGACTTTGGCCGGTAATGATCACAAAACGTCCATTGAGAAGTTCACTAAATCTATCATATAATGTTGACAGAAAACTGTCGTGATCATCACAACGATCCGGTGATGCGGTAGAGCTAATCATGAAAGCTATAGGTAATACTTGGTCACCTATAACAGATATTCATTTAGCTTCTCCTAAATTAAAAAAAAAAAAAAAAAAAAAAAAAAAAAAAAAAAAACACATATATCTGAAATCAAATAGTGATAAATACCATTAACTTCACCTTCAAAAAATGGATGCATGAACGATAGCGTAGAAACGTGATAATCGACAGTGACTGGTTCGGTATGGTAGAAAAGCTGAACAGTACGAAACGGAGTGCCTTGTTGTAAATAACCTGCCACAGCAATTAGCTGTTCCACCAATGCATAACAAAACAAGTAAATTACAGACACACCGGAATCATCAAACTCAACTCGTTCCAAAAAGGTCTCCTCATTTTCATACTGCAATATAGATGATATAAAATTAGTTATTAATATCTAAATCGAATAAACTGAAAAAACAACCACCATAAAAATAAAAAAAAAATGAAAAAAAATAAATAATGAAAAATAAATCTGAATCACAAACATTCCGGAGGAATCATAATGCTCATTAATAAACTCCATTGCAAGACTAAAAAAATCACATACCAATAATTGTCGTTGAAGGCTCTGAATATTGGACAACAAAGTTTGACGATATTTGTTTCGCTCTTCTTCAGATGAATGTTCATTCAATAAAGGTAATGGTAACAAGTGTAACGAATGCAAATCCTCAACTCCTTGTTGTGCTTCACTATATGCTAACATAGCCATTGGATCATTGTTCCGCATGCACTGCAAAAAATCAGTCATTGATAATTTTAGCCAAGTACATATTTCGCTGAAGATAAGATAGCAATCATAAATTTCATTCAAATCAAATCAACTGAAGTAGCCCTAAAATTTCAACAAATGACAGCATGATCAATTATGGATGAATACAAATTTTCCTAAGAAAAGTGTTGCTTTATTATATTTATCCAAAAATAGGTGTGGAAAGAACAAAGCAATCGTAGAAGTCTATTTGTATTTCTCAATGAATATTTATTAATTTCAAGAAAGATACTTACTCTGGCTGAAACTTCCGCCGCATGTTTTTCGTCACCAATATAATGCATGACCATTATGCCATAATTTTCACCTTTCAAAGAAAAACGATACTTCCTAAATTCAATATTTTTTCATTAGAATTGAAGTAATTCCTAAAGCTTGCATTTCTATAATACAAGTAACTGAATATAAATATTCTATTAAATTTTCCATGGTCAATATCTCTTTAACTGACGGTAAATAACTATATACTCAAGGAGAAATGAACAAAGAGATAAATGAGTGAAACGGTTGCGAATAAAGAAATATATAAATACATAATTTAAGAGTGAATAAGCATACTTAAAACTCGGATCTCCAGCAGGATTATTTGGATCGTACAAAAAATGATATGTGCGCACAAGTCTATTGCCGACACTCTGAATCAATTTCACACCTTTAGAGCGACCCCAGCGATAACCATCATTGTGAAGGGCGCGATTTTGGTCAATACTAAAATATGTCTTAAAACGTTACATATTTCAAATAAATGAAACATAATCCCATACCATTTCACAAAAAATTCACACAAATTTTTGGATTACAGTAATGTCTCAAATCTCGAGCAAAATCCTAACCCGTGACAGTCGTAGACAATTATCGTTCCTCCTACGGGTCTCAATTTTGGCATATCCAAGCTGATGATTGATGGATCTCTTTTCGCTCTTCCTGAAGACAATATCATGATTGAAAATAAACATAGTTCTATTTTCCGTTGACTAATCACTTATTTTTTGATTACTTAGAGTACTTACTTAGAAAAATTACTTTAATTACCTGTAAAAATAAATACACTTCTATCCTTTCAAAGGACGAAAAATAAAACAATCAGTCAACTCAACTTACGGATAAGATCGAGATAAAATCGATATGGATATAGACGCTGATGACCCGTAAAACAGAAGTGAGGATTGTTAGGATTAGGCGCCAATTCTTGTTCCTTTCTTACACTATACGTAGTCGACTTCCCATAAGAATAATTTTTCCGGACTACCTCATTCGGCCAGATACGTCGATCAATTCGTCGAATGGCATATGCTGGGGTTGTGATACGGCGAATTTTCATTACTGGCTGATTTTCGTCATCGTCTTCATCAATCTCTCTAGATTTGAACATTTTCATAATGAATAATTTCAGAAAAAAAAAAGCCGTAATAAGTAAAAGTGATCAGCAGATAAGACTTACCGTTTACAAAGTTTAATTTTACTTGTTGTTGGTAATGTTTCCTGAGGAAAGCTGGGCGCTGTGTCACCCTCAACATCGACCAGCTCATGAACTCCATTGTCGCCTATTCCACCTCCTACGTCAACATCTTCGGATGGCTCTTCCAGTGGATGCACAACGGTAGTTGTACGTCGTCGCAATGCCGGTCGCAAATTCTTGCTCCCTCCCGGCATTATTCTATCTTATAAAAAAGTGTTACAAAGTAACACAGATCCGGCATTTTCGAAAAGATAAAAGTGAAAAGATTTCCAGTAACAATTCACAACATCTAACGAACGAAAGAATCAATTCATGCACCACACTCCGTCATCCATCTCATACCTTTAAGCAATAAACTGCTTACGTACACAGTGTAACAAGGCCACGAACCTCCACCAGTTCTATGGCTAAAGGCCGCGATCAATAGGAGTTTTTCGCGAATTAAAACTCCGCCCACCAACATCCTCCATTGTAGCGCCGTCTCGCTTAATACTGGATCTCTCTATCTGTCGAGTACTATTTTGTCAATGTGAAAAAAGTAACAGGTGGAAGTTGTTCAGTCCGTTGAAATCACATTTCGGATTTCAAATTCGATTGGAATAGCAATTTTCCGGATGTTTTATTGTTGATTTAAATTGACTTGTAGAAATTGACAGTAACATTTCAAAGGTTTATATAAAAATACATGTCATCACATGCAAACAGTTCCTGCAATACATGGATACTTGTTTAGCCGTTGAACATAATTTATGCATTACTTTCACGCTAAGTCACCGATAAAACTATTCATCGCTACTCTCTAGCTGCATTTTCAATCCATCATCCCATTATCTCTCATATTTCTTATCTATTTCTATTGTCTTTTCTATTACAGCAATTTTTTTACAGTTCTGCATCCTTCAAATGCGTTCCTCTTAATCTTTGGTTCAAATATCGTAAAATTTTACTAGTTTTTATATCCCTTGGCTCTGATTTTTTTTTTTTTTATTTTCTTTCTGTAATTTGTCAGCGATCACATACGACAAGTGATTGATGATATTTTTTTTGGTTAACTTATATATGTTTAACTTTCTCTCCAATTATTTTGCTTGATAACTACACAGTATCGCAAAGGCGAATTACCTAATGTATACGATATATATGGAAATGAGATCCATTTGCATAGCCCTTGATCAAATAATATTGTATTGATACTGATTACTCTGTAAATTCGAAGTTAAGGATTGGTTTTTGTGTTAGGATATGGCTTTTTATAAACTTTGAGTAGTTAGTTTTTGGGGTAGTTATTTTTGGTTAAATGAATTCCAAAAAATGTGATAGCTTTTATTGCTGGCAAGACATTTCCCGTTTCAAAACTTCTTTACAGCTGGTATTTTCGATATCTTGTAATCGATATTTGTTTCTGATTTCTGATTTTTCGGATTTTGTTGCATGTTTACAATTCAGTGAATACGGTGGTTTTGTCTTATGAGATGAAGAAGATTTGGAAGTCGTTTTTACGTTCGGTAAAAAATCGAAATTATCAACAAAAAGCAATTAAATATGCTGAAGATATGGAGAAAACCGGGGTTCGTTATCGTATTATAGGCTGCTAATGTTATTAAATTGTTTAAACTTTAGTTCTTTATAATTTTGCATATGAAAATGAGAAAGTAGTTGGTTTACTGTAAGTTATGTTATATGTTTTTTCCACTACTCGTGGGTCATTTTGTCCAAATTATTCTGAAGGCATCATTAACCTTGGTACAGAATATCCGAATGTTGTTTGTAGAAATAGTTTATGCATTATTTTTCTCTTTTCGCCTGTAGTAACTTTTTCGTATTTGTGATTTTATGTGTGAAAAATTTTCTGACATAATTTTTCGTGTAGTAATTTTTCATATTTATGTAAATGTATTTTTTTTTCTTGGAATTTAAGGCTACGGAGGGATTTTTGTGGATAGGAAGTTGCATAACTGAAACGTTAAAAATCTGATTTGCTTTAGTAAACTCAGCTGATTCAAAAGAATATTTGGTTTTGTAGACTATCCATCGGGCACCGCGATATCCAACAGAGCAGAAACATTTTCAAAAAATCCAAGCCGATGAGAAAATTACAAAGGTATAAACTTGTGTCACAAATTAAAACATTATTGTCCAAAAATGGAGATTTTTTAAAGAAATTTCATATCATTTCTGGATAACATCTCTGTTTGACATAACACATGCAGTAAAATTATTAAAAACCGATTTTTGATATGTTTTGATTTTATTTCACTGTCCTTTGATATGATTTTTTTTCTCTCTTTTTTTTTTTTTTTTTTTTGTTTTAGGAAATAAGAAAGCGAGACGATGTTTTAATAGACAATATGAACAAAATCACAGTAACTTCTTCCGAACCAAAAAATCGTTGGACTTCGACCAAGTACTGTTTTTCTTCAGTAAAAATATTGCAGAAATATTGCCAAACAAGAAATGAAACTTTTGCTCACTTTCACATTCTCTCTTATATCACATTTCTTTATAGAGAATTACGAACAAAAGATACGGAATGGGTTCATAGAAATGATCGAATATGGGAATTCGGATTTTATGAGCCTCCACCGGAAAAAATACCAAAAGGAAAATTAATGTTTCGTGAAGCTATTGAGGCAAGTTAGTCAATGAATTTTTTGTTGGACAGAAGGAGGAATGGGATATAATATGAATATATAGTGTCATGAATCCTCTCTCTACTTTGTTGTAGTTTACTGTTTTGATGAAAAGTATCAGTGCTTTGGCTAACTTAAATTGCATAAAATTTTGCAGAGATAATTTCAGTTTTCTCATATTTGCTCATGCCTGCAATTTTTTTTTCTCTAGCTTGGAGATTAATTCATATCATTTTCCAGATTCTGCGAGCACGATGTGACAAAGATTTTGCATTAAAGTTAAATGAAGAACGCAGAAATATCTTATTACCTCAGATTCTAGAAAGTTTGGAAAAACATCCGGTATTGTAATGTTTTTCTTCACACACTATTTAATATATTCAGATCGATTAGTATCTGATTTTGTATGATAGCATCATTGTCAATTTTTGTAATTTTTAGGCTATGCAGAGGATTGACAACGAAGCTTTCAACACAATCTGGCGATATTTTAGGCCATTCGAACGGAAGGAACAACAATATGTGTGATTTTTTCGAAGTTCTACACTTTCAAATTTCTTTAGATTTTGTTATTAGACAAGTTCAGATAATCAAATTATGAAGTTCTCCACAGTAGTTTATATCAGTAAAGTAATAGATATATTATATGTAAAGAGTTATTGGTGTGATATCATAACTTTCTTATAAATCAGATTTTCTGTAAAATGAGCTGTTACAATGAAAGCTTGTCTACAATCGTTTGTTATCCAGTTCCGTATGTCACAACCTATTTGAAGAATTTTGTTTCATAACACTTAAAAATTTTTGGTGCTCCTATTTTTCCCGTTTTCAGATTGTTAAAAGGAAAGATATTGATGAACTTCGTGATGCAATGTTAGGTTTCTCCAAAGAATCGAAAATGCCAACGTTTGAAGATCTAAAAAGAATGAGAGAGCAGCAGTTGGAGGCTGAATTGCATACTCAAACGAGTTTGGAAGGAAGTTTGGTGAGTTGGATTTCATTCTTGATTCACAGTTTTTTTTTTTTCAAACTTATTTCACTTTCTTCAGTTGCCTAGCTCAGAAAAATTTTCGTTCTTTGTAGAATGAAGATGAAAAGGAAAGGCTTGAAAAATTAGAAAAAATGAAAGAATTGAAAGCAAAGGAAGATGTGCGCCTTTCACAAGAACTAAAAAAGGTGAGTGCTGTATTACTTTTTCATTGAACAGTACGTATATTCATAGATGAAGTTTAGAAATCTTTTCATAATTGAAAAATTGTTCCACATGATTCTTGTAGCTTGGTCTTCTGGATGAAGACAAGAAATCGGATGAAGCAATCAAGGATGCAGAAGAACGACGTTTGGAGCAAGCGAAATGATTAGTTGTCAGGTATTGTATAAGTAATCAATAGGTGTCCTATATTAAATATGTGTACTTAATATTAATTGAATGCTGAATAAAAAATAAAATTTGTTCTTATCTTTTGTTTTGAAATTCAGTTACTCAGGTTCTTTTATTACCGTGCTACATTAAATTTTTTTTAATATTATGGAATATCTTTGAATGAGTTATTGAGGTGTTGAAAAAATAGCATTGTACGAAGATAATTGAAGGGAGTGGTTCATAACTCTTCATAATTAGAAGATTTGATTATCACTAATGCCGTCCTATCATTTTCATTGTCACATATCTTTTTAAATGGTGATCTGTACGAAAGAAGTATCATAATACTATCATCAAAACTGTTCCGTTTCATTCTTCGGCTGATTAGGTAATCAGGGATCGATAATGAACGGTTGTCAGTTTTATCTATTATGTACCATCATAAACCCTATGCTTACAACTTTTTTTGTTTTTACTCTGTTGTGTATTCGATATTCTTATCGTTATTTTTCAATTTCTTCAGACTAGTTCTTTCAAATGAATATTTAATAATAAATTTGATAACAATGAAACAAATACGGAAAGTGGTATGTGCAATTTCTGGTGGTGTTGACAGTGCGGTTTCTGCATATTTGTTGAAAAAGCGGGGATTTGATGTTATTGGCGTCCATATGGTATGATTTTTTTTACACAATTATCTGTTACCAAGAGTGGATGGAGAATTTATCAAATATATTTCAATGTTTTAAAACGAGATACTGCATTAATTAAATATTAAATAATTTTTTGAAGGTAAATTGGGATCGTGTTGAGGAGGATTCGAGCAATTGTCCGCAGTCTGCGGATCAAAAAGATGCAGAAAAAGTGTGCAATCATTTGCAAATACCTTTTCATGTGACCAATTTTGTAGATAAATATTGGAACGAAATTTTTACGTAAGTTTAGACTTAGTTAAAACATAATTATGTTTAATTCTCTGTATTTTTCATAGGCTTTTCGACATTTATTTTAAAGAGGAGTAAATTAAAAGAGAATCGTTGTTACATTCAGTTATTTGATGGATAATTATCGTAAAGGAAGGACGGTCGTATCTGATGTGCTTTGCAATAAAGCAATAAAATTCGATCAGTTTCATAAATATGCATTTGATGAGCTTCAAGCTGATGCTGTTGCAACTGGTCATTTTGCAAGGACAAGTTTTGGTGATTTTCTGGAAAAGCGTCTAGAAACCGGATGTGAGTGAGTAAATTTGATATATTTTATATAAAAAAGTAGAGAATGTCAGCCATTTGGAAAATTAGACACTAAGCAGTTCAAGTTCAGAAAAGAAGAAATCAGACCTCATGACCTCTTCCCGGTGAATTGTATAAATAGAATTATAATTGCCGAATTTTTTTAGTTTATATAAAATATTTCCATATTCACAATTTTTCCTTACTGCATGATTTTATTCAAAGTGATTATTTAGTGATTCGATTGCTTGCTGCTGTGGATCCAATCAAAGACCAAACATTTTTCCTGTCAACTTTAACTCAATCACAGTTGAGAAGATCTATGTTTCCAGTAGGCTCATTAACAAAGCAACAAGTACGCCAAATTGCAGTTGACATTGGAATGGCCGAAATTGCAGAAAAGCCAGAAGTGAATTTTTTTTTTTGCTTTATTTTTCTTTTTTCGCTATTAGTAAATTTCTAGCGACGTATTGAAAATACAGAAAATTTATCCTAACAGCGTTAAGTGAAAGTGGTTGTCTTATAATCAAAATAAATTTTGTAGAGTATGGGAATTTGCTTCATTGGAAAAAGAAAACGTTTCGATGCCTTTCTTGATCAGGTAAGTCGAGTTGATGGAATTCAATGAATTCCATTGGACAGGTATTTTTGTAATAATAATTTGATAAGGTTTTTTGTAAGAGATTGTATTGTTTCTGCATATATTAATAATAGATATATAGTTTTATAGTATATTGAACCTGTGATTGGTCCAGCGAAGGACATTGATACTGGTAAAGTTGTTTTTGAACACAGAGGTATACATCACTATACAATTGGTAAACGCATTACAATGATACCTGACCACTGTCAGAATGCTATTGGTTTGTTTGCTGCTGGACTTGATAATAAAACGCAAACTCTTTGGGTGGTTCGTCTTTTTTTTTTTTTCAGTTTATTTTCATCTCTGTAGAATATGTAAAGATCAGGCTGATTTCTTAGTTTTAATGAAAAATTTAAATGCTCGATCTAATGAGAAGTTTTTATGAGGGCATTTTTTGAAATGAAATAAATGACGATGTTTCAATTGATTCTTGTTTCTGCATGTGGAATTTTGATAAGTTGCTTTTAAAAATTTCAAATATTTTAGTGTCAAGGATCTCATCATCCTGCTTTGTTTGCTCGGGAATTTGTTGTTGAAGAACCCCTTTGGATATCTGAATGTCCTGTAGGTGATGCAGGTTTGTTTCTTAATTTTTTCTATACTTTTATAATCTATTTATTTATTTATTTTTTGACTATTTTGATAAATATATTGAAACTTTTTTTTTAGGTGTTGTAAAAACGGAATTCCGTTGTCAAAGAACACATCCAGCACTTTTGTGTGAACTTACTCGACTGGAAAAAGGACTTCTAAAAGTTAAGCCGTATAATCCAATTCGAGCTGCTGCACCTGGCCAAGTATTTATTTCCTTTTGAACTCGTTTCTTTTTTAAAAATACTTAAAAGAATAAGAAACAGAAAACAACCTTCTATCCCAAAATCAAAGCTTTGAGTAACTTCTGGTTGTTTGTTTGTTTTTTTTTTTTTGGTGCTTCTATTTCTCAATATCTTGTATTGCAAAATGTAAAAGTGAGTTAGTGAGTGGGTTTAATGTGGTCGAATGTTGATTTATATGATAAGATTCATTTTTTCTTTTAGTTTCTACTAAACAGATTTGTTTGCTGTTTGTTTTGTTGTTGTTGTTTTTTTTTTTTTTTTTTTGTTAAGAAAAATCATTTTCTATATATATATATATATGGAAGAAGCATAATTTATGGAGTTGTTTTGTTGTTAAGTAAATTGTTAATTTCAGATTTGTGTTTTTTACAATGATAGCGAATGTCTTGGTGGCGGTGAAATACAATATGTTGTAACAACACTGGCTGATGTAAAAAACTGATAGATTTGATTGCCATCCTAAGTTTTCGTGTTCTGTATAAAATAATATATAAGAAATCGTCTCTTACGCAAATTTTTGTTTTTAATTTATTTCTGTGCTTTTTTAAATTTAGTTTGCTGCTGTTTAAGAACATACATCAATTTAGAGAAGATTTGTCCACCGATCTTATTTTTACTCTATGCTATCAGAATTATGTTCGAAGTTTTTAACAGAGCGACAGATTGAATATGGGCCAAGAAAGTTCAAAAATTGCAAAAATAATACATTTCTGTATCAACACTGAACATCGCATATGTCAGAGATAGAGATGTGGCGAACTCTAATATAAAATCGCTTAAATTTCCAAAAATTATAAATATCCAAGAAGTTTCTGAAGTTTTTCTAAGATTGCGAAGTGAGTTAATCGTATTTTCAATCAAAAATGAAGTTTACGACACTCAAAATCTCTTGTTTAACAGAAAGGGTGGGGCATGAATAATGCTGAAAATTAAATATGGGGTGAAAAATGTAAATAATTGAATATGGACGTTGATCAATTACTAGCCTCAATCATATTGATTGTGATGGTGGATTGGATACCGAAGCAGACCATCTGGTGAAGAAGCGTCGTGGTCCACAGCACAGGCAGGAAACTGGTGGCAATGGTAGGGTTGGTAGCGGTGGCGGTTCTTGTGAATTCTAAAACGTTCTTAGAGATGAAATTTCAATGAGGTTTTCCAGATTTTAATGTCTTACGAAGAATTTTATCTTTCTTTTTGAATTAATATATTTGAAAAAACTAACGACTTGTTGAATTGTTGGGAATTGTCCATTTGTGAGTTTGTTTGAATTTATTAAGAATCCATGAATATTTTCCTGAAATATTAGATTATCTACTTTTCGATGTGGCATCGTCAGTCTCATTTCCCTTCCTAATTTTTGATAAATTTATATGCTCGATTTTGCTAATTTGCAAAAGAATGTGTGAAAGCTTGCCGCGCTTATAGTGTAGTGTCTGCAAGCCATTTTACAGCAAGATGTGCATGCTTGCGCGGACGTGGTCGCTATACTGGCACATGGTAGCCTTGCTGCATTTGCGGATAAGTCATTTCCACTTTCGTAATACAAAGGTGGTGACTGTGCATTAACATCCAGGCTAGCTGGCGTATTCGATTGATCATTGCCCAAAACAACCAGTAATGACGCATCTAATGTGCACACGTTTCCTAAATTTTACTTTTCAAAAAATAGTTTGGATGACTTTTATTTTTCCCAGTTTACATTGCTACAATTATAAATAATGAATTGAATCCGTGATTAATTTAAATTGAGCAAATTTAGAAATTTCGACTCACTATCGTCAAAGAGAGTCCATAAAAATGGAGCTTGAGGAGGTCGCATTGGTGGTGATACCCAATTTGACATTGGCATTCCACCTGGTGGTAATGCCCATCCTTGTGATGAAATTCCACTTTGTGACACCATCCAATTTTGTGGTGATACCCAGCTTTGTGTTGCCGGCCATTGTTGTAACACTAATGGTGGTCCCCAGTAGTAATAACCTTCATCTGTTTGATTTTTCAATGCTGCCTGTAAAATTGTCAATGCTGAATTCAGTCAAATTTATATCAAAATTATTCAAACATTTAGTTACTTTCCGTTGATAATTTATACAAAATTCAAAACTACGAAGAGGTTGTTGAAATCTGTTTGAAATTCCGGAAATTTTACATGCTGAATAATTCAAAATCTAAACAGATTTGTAAATCTAATAATTTAGAATGTCGAAAAAACTTACTAGTCAGATAAAAATCACTAATTTGTTGACTTACATAAGATCCTTCCGCAGTAACCAATAAAAAGAATACAGTAGCTGCGGTCAAGCACATTTGTTTGAGATGAATTGTTGAAGCTAATGAAAAAAATGATTGTAGAAGCGCAGTTAATTTTTATATATGAAAGCAATAATCCTTGAGGCGGAGCTTTTTAGATTTTCTCAAAATTTGTTCCATCAATTTAACAATTTTTTCCTCCCTTATTTATATCATAATTTTTTTTTTAAATCAAAATTTGGAAGTACCTGCAGCATATATTTCATCTCTTCAGGAAGATTTTGATTATTTAAAATGGCACATAACAACATAATTTTATCAGTTCATTGTTTGGAACATCGTTTATGTGCGAAGAAAAATTAATGAAAGTATCCTGCAAAATGATATGATAAGTAAACTTCGGGTTTTAGAAAAGTTATTTGAGAAGGGAAGATTTGCAAATATATCAGATATGAATTTCCATCCGCAAGTATAACAACAAAGCTCTCAATGTATAATAGTATCATGTGATAATGTCAGCGATAATATGATGGTTATAATTATAATAATAAAAAAATAATGCTAAATGTAGTTTGGTTGATCATTGTAATAATAGAAAAAGAATAATTCTTGAATATAATGATGCTATAGTAGCAATAATAAAGATGATTGGTGACGGTGTTATCATCATTGTTATGATACAAAAAGTAGTTAAATATAAATAATCTTATCAATCCGCTTATTTTATTGCAAGCATAAATGATACAACTTATTTTGCACTCACCTTTTGTTGAGGTTACTGAAATTTTGCAAATTTCAAAATCATTATTTATGAATATTTATATGTAAAGTAGAAGGTTATTGATTTATTTAATTCATGTTGTATTAAAAGATAAGTAGGATAGCTTTGGTTAATTTCAGTAATATGTTAAATTCTTATTCAAATCTTCAAGAATTTTCCGCAAGTCTCTAAATCTCAGAAAATTGTGATATAACACAGCGAAATTCATAAATTTTTATTTCCCGCAATGATTCATAATAACGTGAGATATTGGATTATCTATTATCATCTATAATTGCATCCTCTGATAGCTTGTGAAAATCTTCGCCATTTCTTTTTTTCCTTCAAGAATTTAATCTGAACCAAATCGGACGAGAAAATCACGATTTTTAGATATTATGATGAAAACATTTCGTGATATTTCTAAATATTCGCTTTTTTTTTTCTCCATATCATTCACTAATATCAATTTTCACCGTTTGGATTGGAATTTTTTGTCATTTAATAAATATTATTTCTTTTTGTATAGGAAATTGATTATCAAATCGTTTAATATATCATGTATCCTATTTCATTTCACGAAACTGAGCATTATGAGAATCATGAGATTTTGCATGATATTTTCAGTTTATTCCAGTGATCGCGGTATATATAAGTTCCAAGTACTGCTGATTTTCAGACAAAGAAAGGCAAGGAGGATGGAAGACAGAAGTGGGAAAAATTATTCTAAAAAAAATTACAGTGTATTTACACTTCGGTTCTTTTAAAATTCAAAACTTCAATTTACAATTTAAGTCTTTGTTCAGTATCCTATTCATTCCTGAATTATAAAAAACGAAAAAAGAAAAGAAATATTTAAAAATTAAATGAAATAATAATGTTTAACATCACATCATATTATCAGTTATTCTTATGAAATCGTATTTAAGGCTGATGAAGAAATCAAGTCTTCAGTAAATATGCTCTGATTGATTTCGACATTTAAAGTTAATTAATTTGAAACTATAACACTGAAAAAATGAACTATTTCTGAAATATATTGTAGATGCTGAAAAAATATTTTTATAAAAAAAATTAAATTCAATCTAAAAATTTGTGAAATTTTGCTTTAATTTCACAGAATTTTAAATGATATCAATGAAACATCTGCAAATTTTCTTTTTCTTCAACATATACTAATAGTATACAGATCAGATTAATACAATAAACCGCCCATTGACGATAAAAGTGATAAATAGTTGAATTTTTCATTGATTTTATTTCTTATCCTAAAAAAACTTCATAAGGCAACAGACAAATGTTATCACTGCTAGTTTTCTTTTTAATTTTTGGAACTGCCCGTTCAAATGTGCTACCAAAGGTTTGTTTTTGGTAAAGAAAATGAAAAAAACATTCTTTGAATTTTAATATAACCATTTATCCATTTTTTTCATTTTATAATCAAAACTTTTCATTCTTTGAAAGTTTCAAATTTTTATTTTGAAAATATAAAAATAATAATTTTTCTTTTTTGTAGCAAAACATATCAAGCACCGTGAAAAATGAAACTGGTGAAGTACATTGGTATCCACCACCGCCACTACTACAAACACCAATTTATGGTGAACCATCACAGTTCTCCTCCTTTCCGCCTGGCTATGCTTTTTCATCAGGCTACATTCCCTATCTATTCTGTTATCCACCATCATCATGTGCTGGAACAGTGCCACTTGAACTTGATCGTAAGTTTATTTCACTTTTTTTTTTCCTCTTTTTTCATTTGAAACTTAACAATCAAACAATTTTATTAGTCATCATTGAGCAGTAGTAGCATTTGAAAGCTATCTTTTTTTGATTACTCTAAGAAAAAAAAAATAAATAAGTGGTAAAGTTGTGGAGGAACAAATTCAAGTAAATATTATCAATAGGTGATAAGGATGTGGCAAGAAGCTTCTTTCAAGAATAAAAGATGATATCTTAACTAAGATAATTTGCAAATTTCTAAATTTTTGAAAAGTTTATTTTCAGGATTTTACTGCTCATCACATGGATCATTCGCATTAGGAACAAGTACAAAACAATTCATTTACATTTTTTCCATTTTTTAATTACTTAGTAGCAAATTTTTTAACGACATTCTAACGCATAAAATAAAGAGTAATTTGAAATATTTCTTGTTTCAAATGAATCATATTCTTTTTGAAATATTTTTTAATTGGAATAAATCATATTACTAATTTACTCAATATGAAACAGAATACTGCCTCGGGAGCAGGAATTGGTATTAAAGATTAGAAAAGACAGTAATAAAAACTGTAACATTTCCTTTCTTATTTATAGTTCAAAAAATTATTCATTCCTTTTTGCAGAAAATTCACCAAACAAACTAATACGGGAATTTTGCCGATTCACTGCAACTGTTAACGAAGATTCGTGCAATACATGCTGCAAGATTGCTGCACGACACTATGCCACCTCAGTTGTTCGTTTTCAATGCTTGAATTGAAAATTAATTGCTTATAAATATACAGTACCTGATACGGCTCCACATGCTTTTGAATCAGCTCTTATCTTGCAATTATTCAATCGTAAATTCTTTGAATGATTGCTTCTTAATTTCAGGATGAAGTGAGCGGTATAATGTTTGCATTCGACCCGAATATGCCACCCATGCATACCTATATGAAATCTCCCCAATCAATTTTTCGAGAAAAAAGAGTCAGTTTAGTAATATTTTTATATTAGAATTATAAGTATAGTTTGAATCCTAAATATATAGTAAAAACAAATTTTTTTTCTTTTTTTTTTTGATATCAACTGCATTTCAATTTATTTAGTTTCAGGCCACAAAAATGTCTGAGATAAATGCTGCCAAACCATCCATTAAAATGCGAAATGCAGTTAATTTAGCACTATCACCTGGCCTACTACCTGGTCTAACACCTACTAGTGGTAGCGTAACATCCTCATCGAATGCTATACCACAGTGCTTCTGCTGTGCACCGATTAAATCTGTTCATTCATTCTGATGAAAAGTTCTCATCGCGCATTATTCCTTCATTATTTCATATATATTTTTTCCTGAACTTTAACAAAATTTATTTGCGATTCCCTTCTAGAAAATGAATGACAAATTCAAACTTTTAGGAGAAAAATCTATAAATGGTAGATATTTGCAACCTAGTGAACAAATACATTTTTTCAAATGAAACTTTAGCTGTGGAGTAGGGACAAAAAATGTGGAAAGTGAAGATATAAGAGATTAAGAAGGAGGAAGAGGTTAAAAACTGTATTCTAAATTTTCGTGCATATCTGAGAAACATTTCTAATAAATGTTATAAAGTGCTTCATAAGGCGTAAAATACCAAACACCGAAAATCACATACTGAATGAAACTAGCGAACATAAATAATTTGCACGAGCTGCGAGATATCTGAAACAAAATTAATCATCCATAACTGAATATTTATCAAGAAGTTTGATTGGAATTGTTAACACTTTACTTGGGCGGTATCGAAATACAAAGTAGAATTTCCCTAAGAAATATCAAACACAGCAGAAAATATCGGAATTTAACCGACTGAAATCAGGAAGATCTTATTCGGTTACAAACAAAATTGAAAACATAGCGATCATTATTAAGAATCCTCTCCAAAATGATAATAAACAAAGCGCCCAATATATAAATTTCTCACTAAACTGCTGCGCTAGATCAGCGGACAATTTTCATAGTGTAATTCAAATTAGATCAACTTTATTCTTCACAACAGAAAAATCAACAAGTCTCTCGACTTCCAGTTCAGAAATATAAATTATGGTTTTACAGACTGCTGAAATTTCGTGATTGATTTCAGTCCTGTTTTTTAGACAAGTTTATTATTTTTGAAGATACATACTACTTCATAACCATTCCAGAATCACGTCTTCGAAAATCTTGACTGAAAACAATGTTCCACTATTTTCATAACCACAAACAACATAAATTTGAAACAAAAATTATCAGATGGAACGGAATAACACAAGAAATAAAAGTAAGACCAAATACGTAGGACTCTTGACAATATAAACCATATACTTGAAGAAAATATTCATTTTTCATGCACAACTAAAACAAAATTATCTCGTTTGAGACGTAAATAGATAATGAATCAGGATAGCTTGCTCATTCCGGATAGTTCGAAGCTGGATACTAGCCATATAAGCACTCTTTACTAATCTCCACAGTCAATAATATCTCAATATCCAGAACCCATCTACTGATTCTAACAAATCTTCCGGCAAAACAAGAAGAAGATATAGACATACTTGGCTTTTTAAAGACATATTTTTTCGATCAGTACTAAAATAGAACAGTATTAAAATTTGAACTTCTCGAGATATTTTGCACAAAACGGTAAATTAACAGTTGGAAAAATCAATGTTATAGCTAGAGCAAAAGCAGAGAGGAAATTTCAAAGCAAACAAAACAAATATCAAAAAGTATTAATTCGTAAGACGAATTTTCAAGTCTCCTCATAGGGATATTCCAAGGGCATAATTCCACAGTAAATTGGAATACCATTTTAATGAAAGGTTTTTCAAGAGACTCAAGTTCACTAAAAGAAGAAACTTTGAAACTTTAAAAACATATGAAAAAACTTCAACGTATAACGAAAAGAAACAAATTGGAAAAAAGAACAACGAAATATTCACATCAAAAAGAAAAAGAAAACCTTTCCTGAACAACGGCAAAAGAATGTTCCTTCAGTAACCGATACCTGGCATAGCAGTTGCAGTAGTTGGAGGTTTTACAGCTGATAGAATAGGTTCTCGTGCAACAACAGAATCTGGGAACAACTGTGAATAGCTTGCAACCGGAACATAATTGGCTGTGATTACTTTGCCTGCAACATAGTGTATCTCAGTGTTTCCCTTCTCCTTAACGGAATATTAAAAAATCATGGATCCATTGTACCAAAAAATTTAATGCATGCGTAATGCACAAAATATGTAAATGACTTATTTCACCTCATAAAGCAAATAAGCAAAAACCTGAAAACCATCGTCCATGTAACGCATTCACTGATTTAAAAGCGGCAGCTACAGAAGGACATTTCACATAAACATTGCCATTCGGGGAAGCTTTGTCGACGAATATGTGCAACACTCCTGTAAGATCGGCAATTTCATTTCATTCAATTTTTGTTCTCCGACTGATTTCATTTTATTTCATACAATGAACATTCACATCTTTGTTTATACAGATTTGGTATTCAAATTAAGTGAAAATCACAAGATTTAGTGCAGAAAAATAATTTACCTCCGTTCTTTGCGCACTCTTCTATAACGTCATCTCTTACTTCATCAGCCCAAGTCTCACCTGTTTCCCTGAAGAAATAAAAATATTAGCAACTTCATGACAAGCACTTCTATTCTAGTGCAACACTAATGCTTTGGTCTTCATGAAAATTATTTTATCCTCGAAAAGTTGAATAAACCAACGAATGCGAGTTCACTTACTGAGATGGATCAAACATGTTAGAAAGCATAAAGCACTGCGTCGCAATTGGTGGAATCGCAGGACCTGTGACAGTGGCACTCTCCAATTGTTGCTGATTTTGCGCTAATATTTCTTTAGCACTTTTCGGTAATTCCAAACCGCTTCCTAGAATTAAGTTCTTTACTATAAAAATAAACCGCACGAGCAAAAAAAAAAAAAAACATGACCAACCTAATTCCATTCTGCTAGAATTAATAATCCATGAGAATTATAATTATTTAGTTAACATTATGAATGCAACTGCAATATTCCGTAGTACACCAGTGTCAATTCTTTCATAAAGACATTGCTCATGCATTATACTATTTAAAAAAATATCAGGAAATGATTTCTTCTTAAACAATTGTTAATATAATATAAGAAAATACGACTGCATTATTCCCTCTAGAAAAGATAACACCATATGAACAATAAAAAAAAAGTGTAAAACACCACCTTCAGCTAGTTTAGCCATCAGATGCAAACGACCACTTGTTCCTAAATCAATACCACGTCTGTCCGCATCATCAGTATCAAGTGTCCGCTGAGGGACTGGTGGTGGCAGTTCATCTCCTTCAACAGAGCATACCTAAAATATAAAGGATTCTATATGATTTTATATTAGTATGCAGTTTTATAAGCACATCCCAAAAGTAATACTGCAATTTTATTTAAAGAATTTGAAGTTAGCAACTTCCACAAACTTCCGTAGATTTACGTAAGATAATGCATAAGACAATATGCAGTTCACAAGAAAATGTAGTGCGTGAAATTGAATTAATCCATACCTTCATTGGGCGACCTGCTAATTCAAAACCATTCATTTGTTCCATGGCTCTTTTACCATCATCCGCATGTCGGAACTGAAAAGTTTGCATAACAATTATTAAGTAAGATGAATAAGAGAAACAAAAAAAGTTCAAAAAATCGAAAAATCTTTCTAGTTCTTTTTTAAAAAAAAAATTGATAGTGATATATACCGTGACATAAGCATATCCTTTGGAAACGCCACTGAGATCGGTTGCAATTTCCAGGTTTTCGATCTGTAATACATTATTAAGTGAAATGTATTAAAAAGTAATTAGAAGGATCAGTGTTCTCAAAAATGTACCTTTCCAAATGGATCGAAAATCCTTCCTAACATATCCTCAGTTATACTTGTATGCAACTGGCCAACATAAAGCTTCAATGGACCCGTCGTATTTGTAGGACCAAAGCCGAGCGTTCCACCAACGGTGTTGTTAGCTGCACGATTCCTTTCAGCTAATGTTGGTTGGATTACTAAAGGTGCGCCGAGTAATTTCTGACCATTAAGTGCAAGAGCCTGAAAATATAAACGATTAGCTTTGTAAATATATGAAACATAAAGCAAAATTTCAGTCGAAAACAAAACTTTAAATATACTTCATATTAAAACTACTATTATTAATGAGGTTAGAAAATTCCGAAATCCTAACACAGAAATTTGAAGCTCTGCTGTTCTAAAAGTCTAACTTTCGAAAGACCGTTAGCTTTTTTAATAATGCCGAGTGGAATAATTTAACATGATACAAAAAATTCAAGCAAAAGAATCATTAATCGTACAAAAGTATTCGAAATAATAACATATAAGTTCAAATAAGCGCATACAGTACCCATGTGTTTTAATTCTCTAAAACAATTACTAACCAAATTAACGCTTTCAATTTCCCAAAATTCTACATAGCAAATTCCTTTTGATCGTCGAGTTTTCGAATCTGTAATGATTCGCACGTCGCGTACATGTCCAACACTAGAGAAAAATTCTTCCAGATCTCGTGGTCGAGTTTCCTTTGCTATCTGAAACATTCGTTTTTAAATATTATATCACAAAAAATTACAAATCTTATAAAAAATAAGATTATTACTAAAAGTATCAGAGGAGAAAAATATATACTTTTTTTTTTTTTTTTTTGAATAATGCAAGAATCACCTGCAGTATAAACACAGTACGCTGATCGCGTTCTTCAGATGTCATATCCATTTTTGCATTTGGAGGTGGCGAACGACGTGCAGTAAACGGCATTCTGAAAGATTTATTTCATGACTATAACAAAAAAAATTTATCTTATAAGTGAAATGAAGTAAATCCGAAATAAATTACTGCTGCTTCTATGAACCAAATAACTGATGGTAAACATATGAGATTTTAGGAACTTACACATCGCGTCTTTCGGGTCCTGGCAGACGAGGTCCACGAGGTGGTGAACGTCTCCATGGTGGAGAGAATCCACGACGATCACGATGGTCAAGTACACGAGGTCGTGACCTGTGATAAAGAAATTTTTACGACAGGCTACTGAACACACTTCTGACACGAAACCAGTTTTCATTTAAGAAGCTAAGAAAATTACCATGATGGACTTCTTCGTCGACGCTCCCTGGACCGTGATCGTCGTCTGCGTTCACGTGATCTCGATCTTGAATGTCGACGCGATCTTGAGCGACGATGACGATCTCTCGAGCTATAACCAGATAAAAAGATATCTATAGTTCCCATTATTCTGTACATTAATGCAAAAAACAAATAAGGGAATATCAATAAGGCAGCACAAAACAATATTTCAAATGGACACTAAACCACTTTTCGTACAAATGAATATAAGCTCAAATATTAAATGACATTATATGCTTTGTACGAACAATAAAAAAAGAACATCGGCTCAAGGAATAGAGATATGAGAGGTCACTTGATCTCATGATTAGCAATTGTAAAACAACAATTTAATTTCATTTGTTACTCTAAGCATTCGCTTTAAGAATAAAGAAAAAAAGAAAAGGTACCGTGATCGACGATGAGAATGGCTGCGTTTGCGCGAGCTATGTCTGCGTGACCTTGAACGTGAACTAAAAGAGAATCATTTAAAATACGATTTTTTTGATCAGTTTAGTTTGCTTCACACATAATATACATTCATACTCTCAAATCAGAATCCGCCGCAATATTTAGCAACAACAAAGTCGCACTGCACATTAGTGTAAGTGGACAGCATCCATTACTTTGTTAGGTCTCCCATTACTACGAGCACAAATATGTTATATCATAAGCACATCTATATATTCTATCATATACAAATTTGAAAAAGTGAAGTTTATAAAGATTGCTTTGTAGCAAAAAGTAATTGACCGATTCAGCAGCATAATGAAATCTCAGATGAACATCTCACTCCTGATCATTTTTTTACAGGACTAGCAGGATGAAAAAAGCAGATAATTTCTGTAAGTATCAAAGCATTTCAAAACCACTGACCGAGATTTCTTCTTATGGTCACGGCTTGAGCTTCTGCGTCGCTTCTTTTTTTCTTTATCTTTTTCACGGCTACGGGAACGGCTACGAGAGGAAGATCTGTAATCATAAAGGTATCAAAACGAAAAAAACAAAAATCACATAAGCAAAAGCAAGAATTATGGGAAATAATTCTTGAAAAATATTATAGAAAAACACAAATTCGTCGTAAATTGCAAAAGCTCGCTGGAGCCGAAATATCTGACATTCATGGGATAACTGCAGAAGTGGAACGAAGGCGAGGAATGATCCAGTGCTTCCAATCGTCCATAACGCCACATGACATCGTGTTATGCCTGTAACACTTGGAGCGCGCCAGCCAATTTTGAGAGTATTATAAAAAAGTTTTAACCGTATTTCGATACGTCTTATTTTACCGATTAAATTTCTTTCCGTGTAATAAAAGTGATAAGAAAAATGAGAGGCGGCGCGCCCCGACTGCACTGATAGGCATCAACACATATACGACATTCTCGCGTACCTCATCGTCCAAATTTTCAATTCATCCTCATTCAGTTTCCAACAAGAAGCAAACAGTTTCCCGAAACATCCATCCAGCTTTGTTCATCATTATAATGCAGAAGGTATAAGGTGACACAGAGCTGTATCAATCGATTTTATGACTCTACAACGACGAATCGACTTAAATTATGGTTTTTAATTACTTATTATTTCTGCACTCATTTGTGGTTTCCAGATTAAGACGTAGTCACGGCAAGTCTGTCATATAACATTAGATACGAACATACATTACCATATGTCTAAAAATTCGGAGTTCTTTATTTTCTGTGGAAACTTTTTACCGGAAGCTAACTAATAGTTAGACAAGCCGGAATGAGACAAGAATTCATGTAGTGAAAGGAACAAATAGTTTCTGCTTTCGCCAAATCCCAGTTTGGGAAATCCACTGGGAAAAATGATTCATTATGAGAATAGGGTAACAGGGACAGTTCAATTTAGCGGAAAAAGCTTATAATTTTGTACTGTGGAAGAAACGCCTACAGAATTCATTACTTAAAGAAAAAGTTATTATAAAAAGTTAAAAAATAGCTTTCCAGAACCGCCACAACTTTTAATGCTCGAAGAACCGACTACCTAACTTGTATAGAGACGAAAATTATATAAAAAAGACTTTGGTAAATGAAAGCACGCACCCATACCATCACTTATAAAAGATCTGGAAATGAATTCCTGCAACAGTTCTGAATCCTTTCACCCTGTGAGGTATTGTCTACAAAGATTGCTGAAATAAACATATACTCAAAGATTAATGAAAAAAAGGCAAAATTACTAGAAAATTTTTCTTTTTCACTTCTTTTTGACCTACCTAGACCTGGAACGAGATCGCTTCTTATGTTCATTGCTTTCTTTCTTCTTCTTATTCATCGATAAAGCCATTCCATCCTCAGTATCCATTTTTTCCGTACCATTGGCTGCATTTGGTGCTTCTTTACCACCTTCTTCTGCGGATTGTTCTTCTTTTTTCGGTGGTTCACCTCGTATCAATGCTGCCATTGGTTCCGCATGCCCATGACCGTAATTTCGATCAGACTGAAAAAAAAAAAGAAAAAAAAAATCAGAATTACTCTCTGCAATTGCATTTTTCAGAAATGTCTTGGAAATGAAAAGTTTTCTATAATTACATTAAATAAGCCAAACATGAATGAAGGAAAAATCTGACTCGTCTGTAATGCGTTAACTAGTTAATCCACATTTACAAAGCCAAAGACACCTAAAGCAGCAATGCAATGAAATGTTGTACGAAACACAACGATTACTGTACTAACAACCACTAATGTGGAAGCATTTTTCTTTTTCTGGTCCTGTCATATGTTTCCACGCTTCGATTTACCCATATACCAACAAACAAGTTTAGCAGTAGTGTCGCAATGAAAGAAACAAAATCACACTTAAAATTACACTTACATCTTCAATTTTGTCAAGCGCCTCCTCAAGCATTGCATCAACATCTTCCGGTTCACCCATATTTATGCAAACAAAGGAATAAGTGTAGTATTGAACTCACGTCGAACACGGCTGAAATTAGCGAGTACGTGAAGTATGCGTCAAACCTTTGACAAGCAATAGCTTCACACCCATACCACGCCCTCACCCTCAACACACACTACGTGCACCCATCTCACGCCACGCAATCACTCCATCCACGAACAGAAATGTTGCGAAACACCCATGTAATCCTAACAGATGCATTCAACTTATGCACACAATCCACGCTGTCCGAGCAACACTGCGAATTTTGCAGAGAGCAAAGTTCGTCCTCTTGTTTCGAAATGCAAATTCCGTTCATTACCGATTTAAAATTTCTAAATGAGAAGTTTCGTACGCTTTTCTTGACTTCTTCCGAAGACTATTGTAGTGATTATGTGAGTCATTAATTCATATTTATGGAAGTCACGTTCACATGAATATTGCATTGAAATTATGTAAATGTACAACGAGCAGTATAGTCACGTAATACTTCCACTTAAGTTACGTGTTTTGATATTCATGTATGTTTGTTTTTTTTGAGTCCTCATAATTAGATGGCATCTTCTTCAAAAGCATATGAGCAAGCTATGTCTTTATTTAAATCACGCAAACATTTCATGTTTCTTTTGAATTCACGTAAGTTATGCAAGTAAGTGATGGATCATTAAACTCGCTTAAGTGAATAATACGCTAATCAAGATAACGCAAATGATGTTTTCATTGAACATGCGTTAAGTATTTTTTACGAAATCGAAGTAAACAGGAATTGACACAGATAACATTTTTCCATCGAGTTTGTGTAAATAATGACCATATGAAATGAATTTGCGCATTTTATTCATAACTAAAGTGGCGTTAAAAAGATAAAAAAGGATGATTAAATGAGATCTGACATTCTCAATCTATGATAACCATATCAGAACTAATAGTAAGAGTAAAGATCATCTACCGAAGTGATGTTAAAATTATAACTGAGGTAATAGCCACATGTGCGCTTACAATTACGCCACATATAGTAGCTGTGAGGTCCCTCCACGTAACACAAATGTCTCTCTTTGGCACAGTTCATTTCCGCGTCTTGGCAGTCTGTCGGAATACCCGTCGCTTTTTCGATACAGTCGCAGAATTTTCATGTATAGGAACAATCTCGACGCATCTCATCTTGATGTTTAAGCCGCTCACAAAGATTTCTCTTATACTGACAGTAACTTATGTTATCCGAACAATCTACAGGTTCGAAATTCTCCCAATGATAAGCTCTGAAAAATACTTAAACAGCTGGGGGTTAAATTTTTACGAAACTTCGATCAGTAAAGCATATGATCGACAGTTATTACCAAGAATGGATGACCGTGATAAACAAATAAGTAAATATGATAATAAAAGTTTGCCATATAGATGCATGTAAAAAATGAATCAAAAAAAAAAAGAACGAAATCCGCAAAATGAGCATGTCAAATGACATCTGAATTTCATTACTGCTTGATGCCAAGAAGAAAATGTACAATAATCGGTCAGTTCAGTGCAATTTGTTGCCAAATCGGCGTAAAAATTATTATAAAATCCGCATGTTTCCGTGCATGAATGATACATGCGTTCAGCAGTTTCTACGGAAAAACATTCCATTTCTTGAAAAAGAAAAAAGCAAAACAGGTTTCATTAATACACAAAAGAAACGGTCGTGCGTCCTTATCATATTACATTCTGTTGCATAAAAAAAGTTGTCGAGAAGGAGAAAAAAAACCCCAAAGCAAGTTTATCAATTTTAACCCGTATAAAATATAAGCTTAGCAAAGTTACCTCAATTTTCAGGTTTTCCTTTTCGAGATATAATTTCAATCCTCTTTTTTTTTTCCTTTCGATTTTTCTTATTTATTCAAAGCAGAATTTTTTTTCTTTTTAAATTTCTTCTCAGCGATTAATTTAAAACTTTTGTTGTAATATTTTTTAAAAAAATTTCAACTGGACCCGTAGAATACAATTGTCCTCTTTATCATAGTATGTTTTCGTGATATTCATCCTTTCATAGCACTATGACAAGTCCATCGGCACGCTTTTTTCATATAATTTTCTCGAATTTTATTAGCATTAATGCATCAGCTTTTAAACAATGGACATGATGAATCTTCGTCAACACACCAATCTGAAATTAATTATAATTTTAAACTGAAATAACTTTTTTAAATTTTTGTTCCTTTTTTTTTTTCTATTATCGAGAATTACCATATGAAGAAGAGAAAAAATTTGTTTAGATAATCATTACTCTGTTCAGAAATATTACTAAGAAAGTAAACATACTCATATCAGATTTGAGATTTAAGCTGAATTCGGTAATTCCGAAAAATAAATTTTGAATTTTATCAAAAGTCATCCTATCTAGTTAAGAACAAAACATTAAATCTCGTTTGGTCTGCGTTCATACATAAGTTCAAACGGTGGACGATCCCATTCGTTCCCGTAAACGCGATAAAAAATAAGCCAAATAGGACAGCAATAACAGATTTGATCATTTCGATTAATTGAAGAATAGTATGATATGAATGTGTTGTAAAAACTTAAAATTTTTAAAATTATTCATTCAAAATTTCAGCAGTAAAATTATTGAAGAAATGTGGATGAAGTGCGAAGAAGGTATATATTAGTAGTTGTCAAGCAATCGATCTGAAGAGAATGCTGAAGTATTGGCGACCTTTGCTATGCAAAGCGTGACCTCTGGAATTGACTGTATGCTACAGATGAGTTCATAAATATTTACACTATGAATGAATTCTCTCACTGCTTTTGTTTGTACTCAGTTTTTTTTTTTTTTTGACATGAATTTAAAATTTAGGAAACTGTTAGAATTCTAGTCCCATTAGCCGGAAGAAAAACAATCGAAATCTCGCAAAACAATTCCTTTTCCTTGACATTCCCTTCATCATTTGCATTATTTAGCTCTGTGATTAAAAAAAAAATGAGGGTCCAACTTTTATTTTCAATATGTAAATAAATAAATTTTTAAAACGCAAAAATATTGTTTGGAAAAAAGAAAAAATAATAAAAAATGATTAACAATGATAAATTAAATTGATGATAAGCTTACAAAGGATAGTGAACAATTGATGACTACGCATAGAAAAAAATAAGCCAAATTTTTTGAGATTTGTTTCAGTACATTTGAATTAAATTATTTGAAAATAAATTCCTCTTACTAAATAATTAAATTTAGATCCTTTTTTTTTTTTTTTTTTTTTTTTTTTGGATGACAAATAAATATCAGTATATCTCGTATGAATAATAAGACATCGAACAAGAAAAAATATTAAAATTAGAATTTTCTATTTTTTGAAATAGATTTCCGAGAATACTAGTTAAATAAAGCCATTAAAAATATTAAAAAATTTATACAGATAATTAGATCTCTCAGTCATTTTCCTCTTTTGGAACAAATATTTCATTATCCCTTAAAAACTGTGCTGTTTCTTTTGCTAGAAATGCTCCAAATCCCATTGATGAAATTGTAACAACAAGTAACTGCAATAAATTTCTTTTGTCAAATTTGACAGAAAGAAAATTAATTAAATTACCAACCATTTTTCGATATTTCACAGAAATGAATTGCAAATAAATTTGAAGCTTCTATTTCGTTAAAAAAAAAAAAAAAAAAAAAAAAAAAAGGAAAAAAATCCCAACAGATAAAATTTACAAGTGCGTTGCAATTTGCAGAAATATTTAGCTTTAACAAAAAACTGATCAATTATTAGACAAGTAAACAAACCTTAAATATACCAAATGGAAGAGTATATGGCAATGAGTCGACTTTTGAACTTTCTAAACTAATAGGGGTAGGCGATGATAACGACTGATCGATAAATATCGTACGTAATCTGGTCAGTAATATCCCTATTTTGTTCATCAGGTAGTAGTTTGAAGTTCTGAAACATTTTAAATTATATTCACTGCAATAATAATAATAACAAATTGTTTACGGAAGATTTCTGGACTGATTGTTTACAGGAGATTTCTGGAAAAAGAAAGGAAGAGACGTCCCGAAGTCCAACCTGGACGTACTATGGCCAGAATTGCAAAGTTCAGGATTGTTAAAGCACATGAAGTACATTGCTTCTAATAGGCCCGGAAGGAAGTACCGAATGCAAACCGAATTATCGGCAATCTATTTCAATGCATTAAGTGATATAATTACACAGCCGATATCACAAGCTTTTTTGAGAGATTCGTGTTTGATCCATGTCCCACGTGTGATTACATCATCATCATCGGGAAATAAATAATCCAATAAAAATTGACAGTATGAGAATGCAAAATTATTGTAATTAACTTGTAATGAGCGTACGATGAATTAATTTCGCACAACTAAGTAAAATGAGAAACATTCAAACTAGTTTTAGTCATTCCATTAAAAGTAAATATATATGCAACAATTAAATAAAGAAGGACAATACGCACATTTTTTGTTTGTTTGCTTACTTGTTTATGTTTTTCTACTTGCATTTGAATCAAGTGAAAGAATGATGGACGAAAGACACTCACTAATTACTCGATATTTTGAGTATAGAATCTGAATACGAGGAGCCAAACCGCGATCCTGGACGTTTGATTGATCGAATAAAAGGTTGACTGCAAGTATGAACGATGATAATAATAATGATCTAATCTTTTTCTTATCTCTTTCTTCGTTTCATGCTCTTCCCTTATCCTTACTTTCTTTATCTCGCCCGGTCATCCATCTTAAATCTTTTCTTCGTCACATGGGAAAACGTTTCGATAGTTTCCTCAGTCTCGATATTGAATCTAACAAATGGATTGTAAAACTTCTGGCTCAAAATATCCGGTAGATTGTGTGAACATTAAATATTAGTACACTGATATGAAAGAATATCAAGAATGTCATGTAGCGAGAGATAAACGGCAATTAATCGCATAAGATGCTTCAAATTTGATTATTTATAAATCTGAATTTGAAACGTTGCCATACACCATCAGTTCAGCAGAAAGAAGTAAATATCGAATGAATGAAGCTTCCAAAAATTTAATTTCAAATGTAATTTTCTAAAAAAATTTACAATACAGCGAATAAAGAATATTGATGAATGGAAGTGCGAGAAGTGCAAATATTACTTCATTATTGATCAGTTATAAAGAAGAAATATTATAAATTCAAGTAGACAATCGAATACAAAAAAAAAAAAAAAGAAACAATTACGACAAAAAAGGAGCAAATTTTGTTCGAACAACATCTTGGCAATTTCGTAATTATATGTTGCTATGAGATTTAACCTAGCAAACTAAACTTGTCTAATCTTGAAAAAAACAAACCAATAAAAAAATTAAATTTGAAAAAACAAACCAATAAAAAAAATATGAAAGGAACAAATTGACAATGCTGAGAAAATGCCAGAGAAGGCAACTGGGAATCTTCATGAGTATCTGTTATACTTATTGCTTAACAATGGCTTTATTTGGATGAGAATTTGTTACATATTTACCTTGTCTAATAAATTTTTACATATTAAATTAACAAATTTATGGGGCAAATACCCATGACGGATTTTAGAAAAATTTAATCAGAAAATTAGTTGTGTTTCGAATTCTCTGAGTCGTACATTTATACCATTTTAATCACCGGTATGGGAAAAAGAACCAAATTCTCTTTTGTTATATTTGCCAAGCTCTAATAAACTAATGCTGAGGATAATTTTGATTCATCTTATGAGTGCTTTTATTAGAACTAAGCACTTTTTTAAAAAATTATATACTTATTATTAATCTGAATTAATTATTTTAAAACTTGAAAAAAAGCAAAAACAAAGATTTTTCTGCATATAATTATAGTTTTAACTAATCAAGTAGAAAGATAAGAAGAAAAATAGAATATATTATTGACCGAACAGCATAAGCTGATAATTTACGATACTTCGTAATCTATGCAAATTTTCGAATGTTTAGATGAAAAGAAATTTATTTTGCAAATTATAGGATTTTTAGAATTGAATTCCAAAAATTTCATGAAATAATGACATATATATATAATTTTTTATTAAACTAAAAAAAATGTTGCTTGTTAGAAAAAAAAGAAAAAATTGTTAATAATTTAATTATTTGCACTTTTTTTCTAAAATATATATATATATATATATATATATATATATATATATTTAATAGTATTAGCATCGAATAAAAAAGGTAATTAGAATTTTTCGCTTCGGTTGTTATAATTGGATTTCGATCCGATTGAGTCAAAACATTATTTTAACTATTCATTTAAAATAATCGAAGTTTAATTTTAAAAGAAATGAAATATTGATTTTGTGAATGGGATCAATGTGAACTGTCTGAAATGGAGAAATTATCAAACTAATCAATAATATATTGCATATTTTTTTGTCGCCAAAAAAAAAATCTCCGAAATTTGACAGAATTGATTTTTATTTTAAATTAAACGTTATAAATTACTTTTTATACGGAAAGGTTGGCGAAGAATGATGCAAGTTAAGTTGTGATATTATACATACTACATATACAATTCAGATTTTTTGATTTGTTTTTTTTGCAAGAGATAAATTAATTATTTCTGAGATTCATTGTGAAGCTATCGTATTACTTCATTTTTCTACTCATGGAACAACAGAAATTTTAATTCCAGTAACGAAATTTTACGTTAATAATAAGCTGGATACCTTTTGCGAAAGAAAAAGAATATGGGTTGAAACTAAGTGAAATGACAATGAATATATTCATATTATTCATTTCTAATATCAGATAACTTTAATTTATTTAATTTGAAGAAAATATCTTTTCTTGCTATTAATGAGCTATTTCATATTTAAAAATAAGAGTAGCAGAAATAGCAGCGAAACTTAGCGACAAATAGATCAATGGAACAAGTAGCAAAGCTATTTATTCTTTGGTCAATTTTTCCTAAAAAAAAAAAAAGGTGCATTAGCATTGCATTTTAATGACTGAATTACTAGAACAGATATGACTGATTTTAAGTTTTCACTTATCATTGTTACATTTCAGTATTATCTTACACTCCTTCTTTGCACACTTCTCATCACAATGATTTCAATATTTCCATTTTCAGTCTTTTTTTTTTTTGGTGGTAATCAATATCGAAGTATCAATTCATAAAGAAATCAATAATAATTTTTTAAAAAAATTACCGATAGATATAGTTATGAATGAATATGACTTTATATATCCCAATGAAATTTGAAATGTTAGAATCCTTAAATTTCCTACGCCATACTTTTCTATATAAAAACCATTTGATACACATATACATATATACATAATACATCAATTGATTAGTTTAATAAAATGAATAATGATTATTGGTCGGCTGGAAATATTTAAGGTATGTTCTTTTTTCTCTTCTTGTTTGCATAAAATATGTCACCAAATATATGATTAGTCTTTATTTCCTTCTTTCTTTTTTTTGTAATTAAAGTGCTTGAAGTTTTCGATTTCAATCATAATAATTTTATTTTTAACTAGCTGAACACGGCCACGCTCCGCGTGGCCGGTCCAGCTAGTATATGGGGGCCGGCCACGCTTCGCGTGTCCGGCTCCGTCTAATCTATATAAATAGAAATGTCAATGTTTGTTCAAAATCTTAAACCACCGTAAGTTCCTAAACACGCACATTATCTATATTCAAAATCTTAAATACCAGAAAGTCCTTAACCTATTGCTTTGAAGTTTTGACACAAAGTTGCAGTCGGATACGCGCATGTTTTTAAATATTTATCGATTGATTTCAAATTTTGATACGCGTTGCATTCCAATGGGTAAATGTTTTTAAATAATTAAGGCGAGCAATTCAAGCTTTTC
>JAOVVO010000759.1:0-38315 GCA_028564675.1 Onchocerca lupi | reverse complement strand
TTAAAAATATTAAAAATTTTTTTTTTTTTTTTTTTTTTTTATCAATTATTTCTTTTTTGTCAAATATTTATCACACAAAGATTCGTTTATTGTTTTATAAAAATTTCAAAGAAACATAAATAATAAATTGAAATTATCACAATTATTCAATCAATATCATTTCATCATTAAAGAAATGATATGATTTTGAAAAAAAACAAAACAAATAAATAAATTAAACAATCAAATTTTTTTGTTAAAAAAAACAAAAAAAAAAAAAATTTGTAATTTATTTGCCAAATGATGTTTCATTTTTTTTTTCAATTTTTTAAAAAAAAAATTTTTTTGATAAAATCAAACCATAAATTTTATTCGCATTAGTACCACAACAAATATATCGTCCACCATTTATGGTTCCAGTATATTCACAAAAATAACCAACCGTACAAGGCCAATATAAACAATTTTTTACAGTACCATTTATATATTCCACTTCAGCACGTGGATTACGACATTTTGCTAAAAATTTTTTTTGTAAACAAATTTCGCAATAATTTGAATTAATTAATAAATGAATAAAAGAAATGCAAAAAAAAGAGAAATCAAAGAAAATGTATTCACAATCATTATCTTGATATATATTTGTCATATTTTCATATTTTTTTTCCCCCACCTATTCTTTCAAATAAAATTATGCTTTACAAAATTCAAATTAATTAATGGGAAATTCCATATTTTTTTAAATTCAAATTATTTAATGGAAAAAAAAAACTAATTTGAGAAAATTAAAAATAAACATTAATGTAGTAAGTTCAAGAATTTCATAGGTGAAAATTAAAAATTTTTTAAATCAAAAATTAAATAATGAAATAATTAAAATATACGCTTTGTAATATCATCATCATTTCGAATGTTGCAAAAACCATTGACACATGTAAGTGATCGATACCATCGATCGATACATTGTTCACTGTAAATACATCTTTCACCAAATCGAGCAGATGGATAACATTGTCCACCAATGGCTATTTGATTTTCAGGACAAACTAAAATTTTAATCAATAAGAAAAAAAAAGTGAAATTAATATTTATTTTGCAAAAATTTGGCTAAATTAATTCAAAAGAGTTAAAATTTAATGATTTCTATAAATGATTTGAAATCTAGAATTAAATCTAAGCTGATAATATTATTTCTGATGTAAATTTCTAGCCTTATTAAATTTAAAAATTTAGCATAACATTAATAACAATTTTATTGTTATAAAATTTTAATTCTAAATAATTTTTAAATATTTCTGAAATGATTTTTCATCTCTAACTTCATTCTTTTTCATCATCCATCATAATGTTTCGCTCATTCAATAATTCAACCTTTTCTTCTTTTTTTTTTTTCTAAACTCGCTTACTTCAAATTCTGATTTGCTAATTAATTAGCCAAAAAAAAAAAACTCCCAATCAATTTCTTCAAAAAAAAAAAAAGAAAAATTTAAAATATTCTCATTCCACCTTCTCATCTAATAATCTTTACCAAATATAAACGAAAACAACCATTAGAATAAAATTTTGTTACTATTAATAACGAATAATATATATATTCATTCGCAAATTAGTAATTATCAAATAGCTATTGCAAGTTTTATTTATTGATTTTTCATTAATAATTTTAATAAGCTAACTTTTAGAACGTGGAATACATTTGCTTCCATCAAAAGTATAATCCATTTCACAACGACAAATATTACCAATGCAAAAAGCACCAATATAACCACATTGTTGTGTATAATTGCACAAAAAACCATAAGTTACTTTTCGATAACATTCTCCTTTTATCAAAATTTGATTTGATGGACAAAATTTCGAAACTGTAAAAAATACATCACAAATATTCTAAATGTAAAAATAAAATAATTTTAAAGCTACCGTATTACAAATTACTGTAATTTAAACGAAGAAACATTACTGTATTGCATCTTAAAATTACTGTAATTGGGATACTATCGCATTAGGAATTTATCAGCATTTGATTTGATGGACAAAAATTTGAAACTGTAACAAATATATCACAAATGTTTTAGATGTAAAAATAACTTTAAAACCACCGTATTACAAGTTACTGTAATTTAAACGAAGAAATATTACTCTATCGCATCTTAAAATTACTGTAATTGGGATATTATCGTATTAGAAAAGCATATAAAGGACACTGTCTACTTATCAAAATTTGATTTGATGGACAAAAATTTGAAACTGTAACAAATGCATTACAAATATTTTAATGTAAAAATAAAATAATGTTAAAACTAACGTATCACGAATTACTGTAATTTGAACGAAGAAATACTACTCTATTGCATCTTAAGATTACTGTAACTGGGATATTTTTATATTGGAAAAACATATAAAAGTACGAATTTTTTTCAAATATTTGAATTAAAAAATTAAACATTTCAGATAATTCCATGAAAGTATTTTTTTTCTTTCTTATCTATTCCTACAATTGTTCGATATTTATAGCTTTTTCTTATATATTTTTTCTCATATATTTTAATTTTCTTCTTTTTTTTTCTTATATATCTTAATTTCTTTTATATTTTATATAAATTTTAATTTCTTGGCTATCTGTATTTAGCTTTAGATCGAAAAACTTATAATGATGCAATTTAAGTTTCAATTTTGCAAAAATTTTTGCATAATAGGATTAGCCTAAAATTTTGATTAAAAAAAAAAGTCTACTTGAAACACACGAATGACCATTGTAATGAGAATTGATATCGCATTGACAAATATTTGAAATGCATTCTGCACCAGTTGTACTGCATTGTACTGTCATTGTACAGTATCCACCATATGATACTGTCTTTGACAGTACATCTAAATTTGGGAAAAAAAAAGTGAAAATTAACAAGGCAGCAATATGATGGGATAAATTTGCATATTTTATACGGTACCCAAATATATTGAAAGTATCGGAGTGAATGAGAATTTGGTGTTTAGCAGAAATTTAAAATTTCTAAATTTTTTTTTTCGTATTGAATTATTCGAGAAATTTTGAAATTATTCGAGAATTATTTCTTGAAAAACTAGAAAAATTTGAAATACCTGAACCACCTATGCAGCAAACTCCATAGTAACAATAGGAACCTGGTACTATATTTTGACATTGTGCGCTTGATATACATCGATAACCGCTTAACAATGATATACTACCGGTTGGACATTGTCCAAGTACAAAACGTAATCCTAAAAAAAAAAAAAAAAAAAAAAAAAAAAAAAAAAAAAAAAAAATGTCAAAATCATATTTCTATGTTATTATTAATTAATTTTAAATTTTAATTATAAGTAATTTATCGAGAAAAAAAAAAGTGAAAAATAATGAAAATGACACAAAAAAATAAGCATGCATATTTTATTTGCAATAAGTCGAAATATTAATTTAATCATTTTTCTAAAATATATATTCCCAATTACTGTATTTATTTTAAATATATATATTTATATTAAAAAAAATACTGATAAAGAGATAATCAATTAATATAAATCATACTTTTCGTATACAATTGTGACACCATCAAAAATAAATTTTAATGAATAATTTAATAATCTATTAAAAATATAAATATATATATGTATATATAATAAATGAATATAGATTTTTAAAATAAATACAATAATTGGAAATACTATTTTTTAGAGGAATAAATGAAGCAATATCCGAAATTTTTAATATGCATAACAAAGCTTTTAAATTGATAATAATAATAATAATAATAATAATGATAAACTGATAATAAAATGATAATAAAAGTGATTGGGAAACTTTAAAATGTTTCGTACCTGTCAGTAATAATAGTAAAAATGATGGTATAAATTGCATCCTGAAAAAAATAATTCTTGTAATAAATATGAAATAATTCGCTTTTTATCGATAAATTCGGAATCTTTTCTTTTTAGAATACTGATAAATTTTTGGTCATTTTGAAATGAGAGAAGAAAATAGTGTAAAAAACTTCATCATTTTATTTCTAAAACTTCAAAAATTTTAAAATAACTCAAGATAATAGAATTCATTAAATTAAACGATTTAATCAATTAAACAATAATGAAGTAACAAATAATATTAAGCCATTTCATTATGAATTTTTTATATTTTAACAAAAAATTAGAAAAATAAATAATAACAAATAGTGCAAAAAAAAAAAAAAAAGAAAAAAAAAAGAATAATAAAAATAACAAATTGTTAACAGAATTACAGTAAAAGCTAAAAAAAAGAAAAATTAGTTGAAATGTATAAAAATTCGTAATCCTTTGGCTTATAAACATGCCAATTTCATCAAATCGTCCTTCTTCAACTATTCAGCATATTTCCGGTTTTTTCAATTGGTAACTTCAACTCCTCCTGGTAATATTTACTTTTTTTTTTTTTTATTTGAAGATAATATTATTTTCGTTCTACCTATACGAATACCCAAAAAAATTATTTATTCATTGACTCATCCTGATTTTAAGTAAATATTTGATTTTTTCTTTCCGTCTTTTTTTTTTTTCCATTCCTTTTCCTTCTGAGTAATTTTTTAATGGATGAAATCAATCTTAAATATTTCTCACACATTATCTATAGCATAGATAATTGGAGTAGAGATATTTGCATATGAATAATTTTCCAAAATTTCAATTTTATCTTATCTTTTGCAGATTATTTTGATAAGCGAGTAATTATGTGAATTTATAAATTCAAATTAATTTTCATAGATAAATTCGAGTCTAATGAATAATGAATCTAGAAAAACTTTGGATCTAATAAATATAAGTGACTTGTGTAACAAAATTATATAAAACGAGTAATTTTTTGTCAAAAATTTCAAACATATAATTATTAGTTTTTTTTATGATTAGCAGAAAATATGATAAAATTTGCATGTGCTGAAATCAAAAATTCAGATAATAAAAGTTAGTACCATTTCTGGCAGAAATGAAGGAAAAAGAAGTACCATTTATTTGCGAATCAAGCGATCGGTATTTCTTATATGTCATTTATTTGCGAATCAAGCGAACGGTATTTCTTACATACCATTTATTTGCGAATCAAGCAATCGGTATTTCTAACATGTGATATCGATAATCAAAAGTTTTGAGAATATTTTCTTCGTTGTGATTTATCAATACTATACCAAAACAAGTCGAAATCATTATCCTAGAGAAAAAAAAAAGCATACAAAAGTATTTGATAAAATACATAGATATAAGCTGAGAAGAAAAAATGCAAAATTTTTGAAAGAATTCAAAAAAATAAAAAAAAAAAAGGTATGCATAAAGTGAAAGTTATGATAAATGATAAAATATTTCTAATTAAAAAGAAAAAAACGTCAAAATTGAAAGAATTATAAATTACATCAATCTATGTAAAATAAGCAGAAAAGCATGCACAAGTAAAAGTTACGAAGGAATATAAAATTAAATAATAAAAATGTAAAAATTGGTAATAAAAGTTTAAAAGTTAATAAAATCAATAAAACATACAAATAAAATGAATGCAGTAGCAGTGCAAAATTGTTAGCAGCATTAAACTAAAAGTACTTAAGTTACAAAAAAAAAGATAGAGTTAAATTAAAATTAAGAGCATTCAAAATTGAAATATTCAAATGTTATCATAAAAATATGAATTAATTGAAATGAAATTAATAGAAGAAAATAAATCAGAATCCAAAATGCAAGCTTCAAGAGCAGGGAAAAAAATAAAATAAAAATTAATTTTTAATTGTTAAATTTGTTGAATCAAAAATTAAAAATAACTCTTTTTTTTTTTTTTTTTATACTAATAAAGAGCAAAAAAAGGTTTTTTTTTGCAATGTAACCAAATATTCGAAATTTTTCAAATAAAAAAAAAAAAAGTGTAGCTGAATGAGCAATTAGAACTGATAGGAAATTTATTTGTCGAAAAGGACGAAAAATTTGGAAATGATTAATACAATAAGATTGATCTAATGTTCCATGCAAAATTTCTTTTTTAACTTCAAAACATTGTAACAATAATTTGAGAGCAAAAAATAATAGCATAAATTAATTGAATAAGCATATATTTAAGACAATTAAAAAGATCAACCAGAAAGAAAGAAATAAATTATTTGGCAAATAAATGAAAAAAAAAAAAAGAAAGAAAATGGAGCAATTTACGAAAATCAGAATCTACATTTAATAAGATAACAAAATTAATCAAAAAAAAAAAATTGATTTCTTGTTTTTACTGATCGGAAAATTAAATATTACTCAATGGAAGAACTGAATTAAATCACTATAATAACTTAAGCTAAATTTTAAACTCTACTTGACTATTTTTGATCAAGCGAAATATTCGTAAAATCATTGATAATATTTTGATCAATGCTATCAGTACATTCCTCGTTCTGATCAAAACTATCAATACATATTGCAAAATTTTCATTCGCTAAATTATTACTATTTTTTTTTTCCATTATTATAAGATCATTAATAATATTTCTCGATAATCTTAATTTGACCCAAATTTACATCCTCATAAATTAAATTTTTGTATCCTAATCTTCATTAATTAAATTCCTTTTATTTACTTGAATTTTCATCATTGATTTTTGTTCGTGCTGTAACTGTGACTGTTATAATTGTTTAATTGCTCACTCATAATTAATTCAATTCTTATAACTCAGAATTAAATATTAAAGAAGAAAAAATTATGATTCTTTTCAAATTTATAGCATATCTTGTCGATTTTATAGCGCAAAAGAAAGAATATAAAAATTATGTGATAAGTTTCATAGCAAAATAGATTTGTTTTTGAATAAACAGCAATGAGAAATTTGAACGATTGAAGAGAAAAAATGAAGTTAAGTACGACATTTTTTTCCAAAATTGAAGAAAAAGGTTGCAGAAAAAAAAAAAAAAAAGAAAACAGAACTCCTAAACCATTTAAATTACTACATTTTTATCATAGAACTGACGTGTATTGACAGAAAAAAAAGTAAAAATGAATTCTAAAATACTTTCTTATTTTTTTGAAATAAATATTTAAAAAACTTTTGAATCAATCGATAAATGGCAAAATAGAAATTATGGTGAGAATATTGTAATGAAGCAATAGAATAAAAACTTACCTGTTTTTAGCAGTAACAGAATATAGTATCATAAATATAATATAGAATAAATATACCACAAAATTTGACGATATACTGTAAAAATTTGATGAAAGCGCAAAGTTTTTATCATCAGATCTTATCAATCATTCAAATAAAATTTCATTCAATAAATTCAACCAAACCTCAAAAACAGAAAAATCATTGAGAATAAGATGAACTCAAAGCTAGTTGCTATATTGCAAAGAAATAATGTAATAGCAAAAAGAATGAAATGGAAATTTCAAGTCAAAGAGAAATTTTATCTCTTCAAATGGAGATCATACAGATCCCTCTACCAAACAAAGAGGGACAAAAAATATCCGTTAAACCATCTAAATTAAAGAAACAAAATGCTTTTTTGCTAGATTCTATCTCCCAAATTTCTTTCTTCCAACGATTTCAATTTCATTTTGATTGGAAATATTGAAAAATCCGAAAGATGCAATTAGTTTTTATATGGAATGTCAAAAGGTCAAATGGCGGGAAGATATTGACAAATTCAAAGGATGCAATCATGATAAACAAGAGATGTTAGCGGTCAAATGGCGCCAAGGCAATTATTTAAAGCAAGAAATATTAAAGGTCAAGTACCGTGACATAGTTTCGAAGAGATGAGCAGCCCACAAGAATAAACATGTTTCCCGCCAAAATCTTCCAATTCAACATACAAACAAAGTGAGATCAACCAATAACGAGACGACATGGTGAGTTCATGCAAAGGGAGGAGTCCTGGGAGATTTAAAAGATCAGGATTTCGGAGCTGAAGTCAGACTGATGACTTAAACTTGGACTTTGGATTCAACAACATCAATTTTTGGGCATTCAGATCCTTTTCATGCATTTCTCTGCACATTCTCTTTTCCAGCTTCTTGCATTTTATAAATAATAGCAACTAATATAATGAAGTACAAGGATTCAGGAAAACTTTTCATTACTGCTTGATATTTTGCTTCTTTTCCTTAGTTGACAAGTACCTTTTATTTTAAAAATGATTGGAAAACAAAACTGTCATTCTGAGAGAAACTCTTCATAGACTATTACTGCAAGGTTCAATTTCATTAAAAATTTAAAACAATAAATAATTTAATTGCAGTATCACGGATTTGTTCTTTACTAACGTCATTGGTGACGTCGTTATACGTGATCATTGCTCACTTCTTGACTTGTCACTGTAACCGAACTGCTAGTGGACAATTATTTGCACTAAATTGGCTAATAAGCATCATACCAGAATGTTTGCTCCATTATTGCTATGGCAAGTGATGTTAAATATGTTTTTGTTATAAAATTTGAATTAGATCTGGACAAAAGATGAATATTTCAATTTCCAGAATCTGCGATTTTATCTAAGGAAAGGATATTAACGATAAGCTAAAAGATGATAAGAAAAAGTCAAGGATTAAGCGAAAGACTTATCAATTTTATACCTTTCTATTTAATTAATTTTGATTTCATAATGTTTATAAGATTTTCATTAACACTGATTACTGTCTTCTATTCCAAAATACCATATATCAGAATGCGAAAAATATACAATGCATTCCTCATTGTGGAGAATGTAAGAGAAAACTTTTGAAGTCTTGTTCATAACAATTTTTATCATTTTCATTATTCTCATAGAAACAATTTCAGGATCTTAAGTTTTTCATTGATTGATATAGCAACAGCGGACGAGCCATGCAAATATATTATAAAACAAGAAGGTTGAATTTATTTCCACACTAGAGTATTTAATGTTCGTATAGATCGTAGATACCCTAAAGTGGTGTATTTATTAAAAATATTCTATAGGATATTTAAAATTATATAAGATATGTGATAATTGCTTGTTTTATGTATTGATATTACCTATCACTACGAATTCAGAAAGATCCATCTATCAATCATGTATAATGGTAACATATTTACACAGTAGATTTAACACTTCGCACAGTTGCATGAGAAAAATTAATAGAGGAAGTAAAAATAATTAAGATCAATATTTGAATACAGATTATCCAGAACCATCGGCAGACACTTTCCGACTTTATGCGGTTTCATCTTGTCCGTATTGTGAGAGAGTTGTGATCGCTTTGTGTAAAAAAGGCATCGAGTTAGTTTTTCCAAATTTAAACATATAAAATGAATTTATGAATATTATTCGTTGTTAACATTGTCATTTGCTTCAGATTTGAAGCGGTAAATGCTGCTAATTTTCAACATGCACCCGATTGGTTCTTTTCGAACAATCCTGAAGGATTTGTACCAGTTCTAAGACATAATGGAAAGGTTCATTGTATAGTTGGAATTTATTTCAAAAAGTTGAATCATTTCATATAAGATTTTATGGGCAAGAGACTTACATGAACAAAACTATGACGTATTTTAAATATATAATTTCTTTTATTTTTTTGGATATTAAGCCAAAAATATATTGTGATCAGTTTAAATGGAAATTTGAAGTATCAGAGGATACAGGTCACTTTTTACGAAAGTTATAAAATTGCAGCTAGTGAATGGTTCTCGAGTGATTATAGAATATTTGGATGATGTGTCTTCGGAAAGAAGCATTTTGCCCGATGAACCAAAACTGAGAGCAAAACTACGATATGATGCAACTAGACTGGAATCGGTAAATTGATTAATTTTTACAACTTTGTTTATCCCCGCTTTTGATAATAATTATTTATTATAGGTTTGTGATGCAATTCGAGAAATATCATTTTCAAATGAACTAACTGGTAATATCACTCTACTTGCAATGGAGCTTACCAAGGCCGAAGAAATGTTACAATCTTCCTTTTATTCGGGTTTCATCATTTTCTACTTACCGTTTTTTCTTTTTTGCCTACATTTATTGCAAACTGTTTTTCCCTTCCTAGTAGAATTAAGAAAACCTGAAAGGAAAAACATTTTGCAGCAAATGTAAGCAAAAAATTAATTAATTTTTTCACTTGCAATTCCACTCTCACTTCTGATTTAAATTTATTTTATTAATATAGGCGAAGAGTTCGGCTTACCAGATATTTTCTTGTATCCGTTTATTCAACGATTGCATATGATCCGACAAATCATTGATGACGATTTCCTTGAGGGTGTTTTCGGAGAATATTTTCCAAAACTTGTAAATTGGTTCATTAGAATGCGAAGTCTGCCAGAGGTAATCATTCATTATAAAACAATGAATCTACAAGAGTAGAGAAACTTGAAGTAATAGGATGCTGAAAGTAATATAAGCTCATCGCTATTCTTTCATAAACAAAGTATCTTGAAGATTTCACATTATTAATATCGTTTTTTTTTTTTTTTTTTTTTTTTTTTTTTTTTTTTGGATAATGTAATTATCTTTGTTGCAGATTCAAGTAGTTGAAGAAACAGAAGGAGAAATGAAAGATTTTATGATCAGCAAAGGAAACTGGAATCTGCCTGCTCCTGAAGTTGGAATGAGCATTTTTAATCTCTGATTTCGACATCGATTTCTCTAGCTTGCTTACTTCTTCCAATGATTTCCCCTTGATTGATACAATTTTTTTATTAATAACGTACACTTTTTTTTTATTAATAAGTGCATTTTATTTAAAAAAAAAAAAAGAAAAGGATAAGCGTTTGTTTCTATTTTTTGAACTATTTTGTGCCCTTTAATTTAATTGGAGATGTTTGATCTCCCTTAGGGATTTTGTCTCTTGATTATTTGAATTTAAGTGGTGTGGCCAGATTATTCTTGACATTAAAGTTTCCTACGATTCAACCATTCTTTACAAACTTTAAACGTCAAATGCAAAAACCGAGAAAAAGGGGCGAACATATATTTATACTTCTTCTATATTTACATTTCATACTTTCTTTAAAAAGCATTTTCTAATATTGTTTGGTTCCAATAAATTTTAGTTTTATCTTGTACCAATAAAAAAAAGATTTTATCTTTCTTATTCCAATGAATTTTATTTTTAATTAATATAATATCACTCCGGTAAGTTTTTACATGATTTACATTATTAATTGAAATCATAAATAACAAAGGTCAAATTTAGCATCAGAACTTTTAACGTTTAACTAGTAGCTAAAAACGAATTGGAAAATTAATATATTTTATGGTACCATCCGTAACAATTCAAGAGTTCTTGTTCATAGAGAAGTGCTTTGTGACAAAGAAATTTCATATTCAGTAGCATTAGAGTTGATGAGCTGTCAAATTGAAAGCATAAAAAATCGGATTTTTTATCTGCTCATTTTCTTAGTAACAAAGACAAAGAGAGTTGGAGTATCATGATCAGATAATCCACGAAAAAAAAATCGCTAAAGAATGATACTGCACAAACAAATCCTCCAAACCACAAATAAATAAATATCTCAAAATCTCTAACGAAAAACGGAAAAAGATTTTAAAAAGGTCTCCTCTGCTCCAATGCACTCAAACAGCTGATTCATATAAAATAGATGTTTCAAGTTGGAGCAAATAAGAAAGAAATTGTTACATTCTGGGCATTACTTGAGATTTTAGGATCGATATCATAATCTATTCCCGAATCATATAGTTTAACTAAGTTTAATTTTTCTTTTGTCAAACTTTATGAATTTTTGGATCGTCTCAGGACATTTCATTACGTCAAAACAAGTTATGTTAAGCGAAAGGCAGAAGTAAATTATCTTTCGCTGTACCCCACAAATTTTTCCTCTTGAAGATCTCAATCTTCTTTCGATGGGAATATCGAAAAATCCGAAAGATGCAATTAGTTTCTATATGGAATGTTAAAAGGTCAAAGCAGCGGGAAGATATTAACAAAGTCAAAAGATTTAATCATGATAAACAAGAGATTTTGATGATCAAATAGTTCCAAGGCAATTATTTTAAGCAAGGAATATTAAAGGTCAAGTATCACGACGTAGTTTCGAAGAGATGAGCAGCCCACAAGAGTAAACATGTTTCCCGCCAAAACCCTCCAATTCAACATTCAAACAAGGTGAGATCAACCAATCACGAGACGACATGTTGAGTTCGGGCAAAAGGGGGAGTCCTGGGAGATTTAAAAAGTCAGGGTTTCAGAGTTGAAGTCAGGCCGATGGCTTAAACTTGGACTTTGGGTCCAACAATATCACGTTCTGCGCATTCAGATTCTATTCATACATTCCTCTGCACATTCTCTTTTCCAACTTCTTGCATTTTATAAATAATAGCAACAAACTTAATGAAATACAAGGATTCAGGAAAAATCTTTATTACTGTTTGATATTTTGCTTCCTTTCTTTAATTGACAAGTGCCTCTTATTTTAAAAATCATTGGAAAACAAAACTGTCATTCTGAGAGAAACTCTTCATAGACTATTACTGCAAGGTGCAATTTCATTAAAAATTTAAAACAATAAATAATTTAATTGCAGTATCACGGATTTGTTCTTTACTAACGTCATTGGTGACGTCGTTATACGTGATCATTGCTCACTTCTTGACTTGTCCTTGTAACCAAACTGCTAGTGGACAATTATTTGCACTAAATTGGCTAATAAGCATCATACCAGAATGTTTGCTCCATTATTGCTATGGCAAGTGATGTTAAATATGTTTGTGTTATAAAACTTGAATTAGATTTGAATAATTGATAGATATTTCAATTTCCAGAATCTTCGATTTTATCTAAGGAAAAGATATTAACGATAACCTAAAAGATGATAAGGAAAAGTCAAGGATTAAGCGAAAAACTTATCAATTTTATACTTTTCTATTTAATTAATTTTGATTCCATAATGTTTATAAGATTTTCATTAACACTGATTACTGTCTTCTATTCCAAAATACCATATATCAGAATGCGAAAAATATACAATGCATTCCTCCTTGTGGAGAATGTAAGAGAAGCCTTTTGAAGTCATGTTCATAACAATTTTTATCATTTTCATTATTCTCATAGAAACAATTTCAGGATTTTAAGTTTTTCATTGATTGATATAGCAACAGCGGACGAGCCATGCAAATATAGTATAAAACAAGAAGGTTGAATTTATTTCCACACTAGAGTATTTAATGTTCGTATAGCTCGTAGAGACCTAAAGTGGTGTATTTATTACAAATATTCTATAATATCCGGATATTTAGAATTATATGTGTGTAATTGCTTGTTTTATATATTGATATTACCTATCACTACGAATTCAGAAAGATCCATCTATCAATCATGTATAATGGTAACATATTTACACAGTAGATTTAACACTTCGCACAGTTGCATGAGAAAAATTAATAGAGGAAGTAAAAATAATTAAAATCAATATTTGAATGCAGATTATCCAGAACCATCGGCGGATACTTTCCGACTTTACGTGTTGTCATCTTGTCCATACTGTGAGAGAGTTGTGATCGCTTTGTGTAAAAAAAACATGGAGTTAGTCTTTTGAAATTTAAGCATGTGACATGAATTTATCAATATTGTTTATAAATTATAAGTTACAGTTGTTGTTAACATTGTCATTTGCTTCAGATTTGAAGTTATAAATGCTCGTAGCTTCTCAGATCCACCCGAATGGTTCAATCCGAAGAATCCTGAAGGATTTGTACCAGTTCTAAGACATAATGGAAAGGTCTATTTTATCGTTGGATATTTATTTCAAAAAGCTGAATCATTTCACATACCTCCTTTTTTTTAGGATTCATGAATTAGCAAACAAAAGACAATATTAACTTATTTCTAATATAATTTGTTGCATTTTTTGAAAGCTAAGCTAAAAACGTATTGTGATCAGAGCTAAGTAAGTGGGAATTATAATTATCAGAGAATATAGGTCACCTTTTATGGAAGTTATAAAATTGCAGCTAGAGAATGATTCTCGAGTGATTATAGAATATTTGGATGATGTGTCTTCGGAAAGAAGCATTTTGCCCGATGAACCACATCTGAGAGCAAAACAGCGATATGATGCAATTAGACTGGAATCGGTAAATTGATTAATTTTTACAACTTTGTTTATTCCCGCCTTTGATAATAATTATTTATTATAGGTTTGCGATGCAATTCGAAAAATATCATTTTCAAATGGACTAACTGGCAATGTCACTCTACTTGTAATGGAGCTTGCCAATGCCGAAGAAATGTTACAATCTTCCTTTTATTCAGGTTTCATCCTTTTTTACTTACCGTTTTTTCTTTTTTTTTGTTTTACATTTATTGCAAACTGTTTTTCCTTGTTAATAGAATATTAATTTTTTCATTTGCAATTTCACTCTCATTTCTGATTTAAATTTATTTTACTAATATAGGCGAAGAGCTCGGCTTACCAGATATTGTCTTGCTTCCGTTTATTCAACGATTGCATATGATCCGACAAATCGTTGATGCCAATTTCCTTAAAAGTGTTTTAGGGGAATATTTTCCAAAACTTGTAAATTGGTTCATCAGAATGCGAACTCTGCCAGAGGTAATTATTAATTATAAAACAAAAAATCTACAAGAGTAAAGAAACTTGAAGTAATGGAATGCTGAGAAGTAATGTAGGCTCATCGTTGTCCATTCATAAAGAAAGCATCTTGAAGATTTCACGTTATTAATATATTTTGGGCAATGTAATTATCTTTGTTGCAGATTCAAGTAATTCAAGAAACAGAAGAAGAAATGAAAGATTTCACGATCAGCGAAGGAAACTGGAATGTGCCCGTTCCTGATGTGGAAATGAGCATTTTTAATCTCTGATTTCGACATCGGTTTCTCTAGCTTAACTGAATTATTCTTTTTTTTTTTCTTTTTCCAATGACTTCCCCTTGATTAAGGTCGACCAATGCTTATTTGCAAATATGCAAAATAGAATTATTTTGAATATTATTTGCATTTTGTCGTTCTTTTCACATGTTTTGCTGTTTCCACAACTTTTGTTATTTCGACTATTGGTATTGCCCTATGAACATTCAACTTGTGGGTCTTCCTTTCATAGTTTTGAAGAATATCAAATCGATCCTATTGTCTACATTCCTGTGAAGGATAAATATTGGAATAGATAAATAAAACTTTGATTTTAACAAATTCGAGAAAATAAAAGGAGAAGTGAAGTTTCACTGCAATTCGCAACAATGCTAAAGTTCAATTTAAATAATGCATAGAAAATATGCACTGTTTAATTCAGAGTTTAAAACATCCAATTCTTGATTATAGTTTTCTTATTCAAAAAATTGAAAGCACAGTAAGCATAAACGAAGAATGGAAAATGGATTTAAAAGAAAAGTAAAATAGTACGATTCGTCGAATTTAAAGGCGCTAATATTACTTTAATGAACGAGAAAATAATTGTCTTTTTATGCTTTTAAACATTTCGTTGTTTCTATTTGAGAATGGATTCATATTCCATAAAGAATCATTCGCACAAATGCTCCGTGCAGAAAAATGTAGTCGATCCAGTGGCTTGATAAGGAACATTTTTTCGAAAAAAGGAATATTGAAGAATGCAAATTTTAAGATTATAGTGAAAGCAAAAGATAGAAATAAATTCCCTTTCGCTATAATCCACGAATACTTCTTCCTGAAGATCTCAATCTTTTGATGGGAATATCAGAAAAATCCGAAGGAAGTAATTACTGTAAAAAAGGAATGTTTAAGATCAAGAAGTGCAAAGATAGTTTCAAACGAACCAGTAAGCCGATAAACATGTTTACCGCCAAAAGGAGAAACATGTTTGCTAACAAAGGATAAACGTGTGTATTGCAAAAACGCTCCAATTCACAATAAACAAAGTGCGGTAGATAAACTGAGGCAACACACTGGAGATGACGAAAAGAAGAGGAGCCCGAAAAAGATTGGTCGATCTTGATTAATTTATTTGTTGATCGAGACGTTTTGTCGGTAAACATGTTTCTTCTTTTGGCGGTGAAAATTCTTATTGGCTTATTGCTCCATCTGAAACTTCTTCGCGCTTCTTAATCCTTAGCACTCCTTGTTTACAATAGTTGCATCTTCCGGATTTTTCCGACACCAGTGTCGTTCTATGAAACGAAAGAGAAGCGACCCAGAAATACCTATGTGGCAGAATTGGAAATTTTGATGCTCGAATATATGGAATTCATATTATTGTGGATGAACTCCAAATCCTCATTTATTTTTAAAGAAAATGAAACAATCACGGCAACAATTTGTGAATTTATCGATTCAGTTCCAGCGAGATATTATTATCGATATGGAAATCGTCAGAAAACCTCAAAAATAGAAGAATCACTCGAAATGAGACAAACTCAAAACCAGCTCTAATAGTTGAAAAACTGCTTTTACAAAGAAATTAGGTAATAGCAAAAAGAAAAGGGAAATTTCAAGTCAAAGTAAATTTATATCTATTCCTATGGAAATTATACAGATCCGCTTACTATACAAAGAGAGACAAGACATATCCATTAAACCATCTAAATTAAAGAAATAAAGTTGTTTTTTTTGCTATACTCATCACATTCTTTCTTCTGAAGACTTCAATTTCCTTCCAATTGGGAACATTTGAAAAATCTCAAACATATACTCAGTTGTATAAGGAATGTTAAAAAGTCAAATAGCGGAAAATGTTGACGAAATCAATGAATACAATTATGATAAACAAGAGTAAATAGTCAAATAGCGCCAAAAAAACTGTTTTAAACAAGGAGCATTAAGGGTGAAATACTGCGACATAGAGTTTCAAAGAGATTAGCAAGCCATAATGATAAACAACATGTTTCCCGCCAAAACGCTCCAATTCATCAACAAAAGTAAGGTCAACAATCATGAGGCGACTGGTTGGAGTTCAGGCAAAGGGAGGGGCCCGAAAAATTAAAAGGTGAGGATTTGGGAGCTGAAATCAGACCAATATTTTTAGACCAATGGCTTAAGCTTGAACTTAGGATTCACCATGCATCATGTTCTGAGCATCCTAATCCTATCATGTTTCTATGCACATTCTCTTCATCAACTTCCTAAAAAATTGCAATGCGTCTTTTATAAATAATAGCTATAAAATTGATAAAGTGAAGAGATTCAGAAAAACTTTCTATTATTCTTTGATATCTTTGCTTTCTTTCTTTATCTGACAAGTACCTTTAATTTTAAAAATGATTGGAAAACAAAACTGTCATTTTGAGAGAAACTCTTCATAAACCATTATTGCAAGGTGCAATTTCATTATAAATTTAAAACAATAAATAATTTAATTGCAGTATCACAGATTTGTTTTTTGCTAACGTGACTGGTGACGTCGTTATACGTGATTACTGTTCTGTTCTTGACTTGTCGCTATAACCGAATTGCTACTGGACAATTGTTGGCTTATAAACATCATATCACAATGTTTGCTCTAGTATTGCTATGGCAAGTGATGTTAAATATGTTTGTGTTATAAAACTTGAATTAGATTTGAATAATTTATAGATATTTCAATTTCCAGAATCTTCGATTTTATCTAAGGAAAAGAAATTAACGATAAGCTAAAAGATGGTAAGACGAAATCAAGGATCAAGAGGAAGACTCATCAATTTTATATTTTTTTTTTAAATTAATTTTGCTTTCGTAATGTTCGTAAGATTTTCATTAACACTAATTACTATATTCTGTTCGAAAATACAATATATCAGAATGAAAGCAACACAGAATGCATCCTTCGTTGTGGAGAATGCTGGAGAATCCTTTTGAAGTTTCTCTTTTAACAATTTTTATCATCTTCATCATTTCCATAGAAAAAATTCCAGGATTCCAAGTTTTTTATCGATTAATATGGCACAAACAATCGAACCATACAGATCTGATGTAAAACAAGGTTGAATTTATTTCCTTGCTACACTGTGCAATTATTCTTATAGTTCGTAGAGACATAAAGTGATGTATACAAATATTCTATAGAATATTATAGAACTATATAAGATATATGTAATTGCTTGTTTTATTTATTGATATTACTTATTGCTACGAATTCGGGAATATCCATCTATCAATCATCGATAACAGCAATACTTTTATGGCATTAGATTTAATATTTCGCACAATTTCATGCGAAAACATCGATATAGGATTTAAGGGAAACAGAAATGACTAAAATCAACATTTGAATACAGATTATTTAGAACAATCATCGAACTCTACACGAATTTATTCGCAACCATTTTGTCTGTATTGTGAAAGAGTTATCATAGCTGCACATAAAAAACATCTCCGGTTAGTTTTTGAAATACAAGCATATGAAATGAAGTTATCAATATTATTTGTAAATTATAAGTTACAATTCATTGTTAACATTGTCATTTGCTTTAGATTTGAAATTATAAATGCTGATAATTTGCAAAATATACCCGATTGGTTCTTTTCGAAGAATCCTGAAGGAATTGTACCAGTTCTAGAACATAATGGAAAAGTTCATTTTATAGTCGCATATTTATTTCAAAAAAGCTGAATCATTTCATATGTATTATTTCTAGAGCATTCATAAATTGGCCAACAAAAGGCAATATTAATTAATTTCTAATATGTAATTTATTGTATTTTTTTGGAAGCTAAGACAAAAGCATATTGTGATTAGAGTTATGTAAGTGAGAATTATAAATATGAGATTATACAGATCAATTTTTACGAAATTTTATAAATGTAAAATTGCAGCTAGTGAGTGGTTCACAAACGATTATTGAATATCTGGATAATGTTTATCCGGAAATAAGCATTGTGTCCAAAGAACCATATCTGAGAGCAAAACAACGATATGATGCATTTAAATTAGAATCGGTATATTGATTAATTTTTACAACTTCAACTATTCTTGATTTTAATAAAAACTATCAAATATAGGTTTGTAATGCAATCCGAAAAATATCATATTCAAAAACACTAACTGGTAATATTGATGCACTTGCAATGGAGCTTGCAAAAGCCGAAGAATTGTTACAATCACCTTTTTATTCAGGTTTGATCCCTTTTTTCCTCCTTCCTTTTTTTTTTCCTTTTTTTGCTTACATTTACTGCAAATTGTCCTTCCTCGCAGTTCCTTTAAATATTTTTCAATTATAATTTCATTCTTTCCGGTTTAAATTTATTTTGTAAATGCAGGCGAAACACTTGGTTTACCAGATATTGTCTTGTTTCCATTTATTCAACGATTGTACATGATCCGAAAAATCATCAAAGACAATTTTCTTGATAATGTTTTCCCAAGACATTTTCCAAAACTTGAAAATTGGTTTACCAGAATGCGAACTCTACCAGAGGTTATCATTAATTAACAGTTATAAAACATAGCAAGAATCTGCCAGAGCAATGAAACTTGAAGTAATGGGATAGTAACATGATCTTTTCGCTACTCTTTTATAAAGAAAATATCTTGAAAGTTTCAACTTTTTAACTGTCGTGAAAAATATATTTTGCGACTATGACAATTCCTGCTAGAAAAAGATATTTATTAAATAGGGAACAATTACGAACCAACAATTGTTCGAAGGTATCCAAATGGCTAATCACTGTGTTTCTTTCCTTTGTTGCATGTAGAACAGAAGATTTTTTTTGCCCCTTTTGTTGATTGGAATCGATTATTGCTGGGGTCGTTGTGCAATAATGTCGGTAGAAAACCCTTGTTGAAGACTGTTGTGGTAACTCAGGCGCTCGTAGCTAATGTGGAATCAGAATATATTTCTCCTCGAAATCCGACCCATACATATCCTTTCGGAATCCCTCCTTCTTTCCTGATCTCCAATTTGGCGCCTCAGGATCTCGCTTTGTTTAATCGTTAGTTGGAATGTTTTGGCGGGAAACATGTTTATCCTACTGTTATCGGCCTATTAGTAAGTTTGAAATTACGCGCTTCATGACCTTTAACACCCCCTGTCTATATCAATTTTCGGACTTTTCCGACATATATCAATTTTTTAACAGTTATAAAACAAAATAAGAATCTGCAAGAGTAATGAAACTTGAAATAATGAGATATTAACATGATCTTTTCGCTATTCTTCTATAAAGAAAATATCTTGAAAGTTTCAACTTGTTAACATCACATTTATTTTTGGATAGCGTAATTATCTTTTGTTGCAGATTCAAGCAGTTCAAGTAGCAGAAGAAGAAATAAAAGCTTTTTTGAGAAGCAAAGCAGACTCGACTACCTGAATTCGACATCGGTCTCCTGGCTAATTTGAACTATTTTTTTTTTTTTTTAGTTCCAGTGAGAAAATTTTATTTTCCTTATTTTAACGAATTTCACTTTTAACTGATACAGTATCCCTCCGATTGGAGAGAATAAGTATTTTTATTTAATCTTTTTTTTTCCACTTTTTTCATGTGCGAAATAAAGAGTCCACCATCTTACATTATTTACATTATTAATTGAAATCATAAATAACAAAGGTCAAATTTGCCATCAAAACTTTCAATGTTTAACCAATAGGTAAAATCGAATTGGGCAGTAATTTATATATTATGATATTATCTGTAACAGTTCAAAAGTTTTTTGTTCATTGAGAAGTGCTTTGTGACAAAGGAATTTCAGGTTCAATAGCATTAGAGTTGATGAGTTGACAAATTGAAAAACATGAAAAAATCGGATTTTTTGCCTACTCATTTTTTTTTTTACTAATAAAGATATAAATGGTTAAAGGAGTATCATGATCAAATTATTTGCGGGAAAAAGTCGTTATAACGCAATACACAAACAGTTTTCCAAAAGCTACAAAAATAAAGAATACCTCAAAATCTCTAATGAAGAAAGGAAAAAGATTTAAAAAAAAAAAAAAAAAAAAAAAAAATTCTCTCAGATTCTAATGCACTCAAACAGCCCATTAATATAAGATATATATTTCAACTTGGAGCAAATAAGAAAAGAATTGTTAAATTCTGGTCATTATTAAGAATTTTAGAATGATTTAATCTATTTAGGAGTTTAACTAAGTTTATTTTTTATTTTTTTTTATCAAACTTCGTAAATTGTTGGACTAAATTTCAGGACATCTCATACATCAAAACAATTAATGTTAAAAACATATCGTTATTCTTTTCATAATGCTACAACGCAAGAATATTCTATAAATATGTTTCCGATTTTTTCTATTTTGACATTTATTTCGACGTTTTCCAGAAAATTCAAGCAGGATTTGCCTTGACTTTCCATATCTTAATATTTGTTTCAATTCAAATTTGATCTGCGTGCGATTTTTGATATCCTAACATTTGTTTTAGTTTAAGTTTGAATTTACAATAAAAAAAATTCCACAATTAACAGGTGAAAATGACAGAAATTATGATTAAGTTTGATACATTAATTGAAATTATTAACGAAAATGTATCAATATATATAAAAAAGATTTAGTTTGTAATAAATATTAAAATAACTTGAAATATTGATCATTTGTACAAAAGCATATGCAAATCAACTAAATTAAATTTATGATTTTACATATAAAATTACTAAATTGCGATTTAAAGAAAAAGTAGAAAAAATGTCTAAAAGAAAAGATAGAAATAGGTAAAAACCTTGCAATGTTATATTTCATGTAAGTTTTAACCTTATTCGGTTTTTAAGCCACTGAAGGTATCTCAAAAAAATTTCCGTTTACAAAATAAAAGGAAATTTTTTCGTCTGGCAATAAAAATTACTAATTCTATCGTAACATCCTGAAATAGTAATGTGTTAATTGATTATCAAAAACAGCCATCTGAACAAAAACGCTTATCAATATATCATATCAAATGAGTGAAATAAAACTGAATTCAAACTTTTCATTTGTTCTAATTTTTAGGTTGTTTTAGCAATTTAAATAATTCATTTACATTTACATTTACTTTCAAAATCATCATATTACATGCTTTATAAGGTAAAAAAAAAAATGAAGAAAAGATTGGATCTCTTGGAATATTCTGTTAAATTTCTTACTACGAAAAAATTGCCATATCTAATTAAATTTTGCGAGCAATTTTCAGATCATCTATATTTTCATTGAAAATCATACCTATTATGTCCAAATGTTATTAAACATAAATATAATCATCAAGTTATGATAAATTGTCAGTTTTGTGTTTGAACAGTAATTTTGCAAAATTTAGAAATTTTTTCGATTTTGCTTTTGCAACAATATATCTTGTATTATATTACTTAATTATAATTTAAAAACAGAATTTTCTCGTATTATCAAATACCAGAAATTTAAACTGATAGTCTTTAATAATTGGCAAATAAAATGAATAGTCTAAAATGTTATGAAATGCAAAATTGAAATTTGACATTTCCTATTTTGTTATTTTTTGTACACTGGTAGTTTTTTTGGTTTGTTTGGATAGGCGCTTTAATTTTTAACTCTATTTTCTGTGACATCATAGATTTAAATTTTTTATCTCTATTTTTTTTTTTTTGCAAAATATTTTGATCGCCTATTTTCTATTTCGCATTACAACTATTCAAAGTTCTATCGTTGTAAGCTGATCACTTTCTCAGATCAGGAAGATTTTTGCCTTTTCGAATCAATCAGATTGAATAAACCGAATTGATCGCTCTTATTTCATCGCACAAAATTACAGATAACTTTATTATTTTTCAAATCTCCGTTTTATTACTATAACAGATTATAGAAGTGATAATGAATGAATTTGAGTGAAGATTTTCAAAAGATAGGAGGAAATCATTGCAAGCTTTATCTTTTAGTCTTACGAATTTACAGCACAGTGACTTGAATAATCCATGTAATTTTAGGCCATTTTTTTTTTTTTTAAAGCCATTTCATGAATCAATGATCGGTATTCCAAACTTCCTTGTTAAGCTGATAATTCGCTTTTTTCTAACCTGTCATCCTTAGAATATCCTACACTGAAAATAGATTGAAATCAAAAAAAAAAAAAAAACAACAAAGCAAAAAACGACATAAATGTAATGATTCATATCCTCAATTAAATCATGAAAATACGGATTTATTTGTAAATAACCAATGCAAAATAGAATTGTTTCGAACATTAATAATATTTTGTTGCCTTTCTCACTGTTTCTGTCGTCGTTTTCAATTCAACTATTCCCAAATTGTAAGTCATCCCTTGGAAATTTCGAGATAATCAAATTGATCCTTAAGTGTAAATTTCTGCAAGAGATAAATATTGAAATTGATAAACAAAATTTTGATTTTAAGAAAACAAAAGAAGAAGCGAAATATTATTGCAATCCGTAACAATGATAAAGCTCAGGCCAGAAAATATGCATAATTTAATTCAATTTAAAACAATCAGTCTTTGAGTATAATTTATTATTCATAAAATGGAAAGAATAAAAAATAATAGCGAAAAATGGAAATTGAATTTAAAAAAAAAAAGTAAAGTAATGCAGTTCTATCAAATTCGAAAGCGCTAATATCATGCAATTTAGGGGGAAATAATTTTTTCTTTTTTTTTTTTTTTTCGCTCTTAAACATTTCCTTGTTTCTAATTGGTAATGGATTCATATTTCGTAAAGATTCATTCATACAAAAGTTCCGCGCAGAATAATGTATTCGATTCAATAGCGTAATAAGGAATATATTTTCAAAAAAGAAAAATGCAGATTTTAGGATTATAACGAAAGCGAAAGGTAGAAATAAATTACTTTTCGTTGTACCCCACAAATTCTTCCTCTTGAAGATCTCAATCTTCTTTCGATGGGAATATCGAAAAATCCGAAAGATGCAATTATTATTTTCTATATGGAATGTCAAAAGGTCAAATAGCGGGAAGTGCGATCATGATAAGCAAGAGATGTTAGTGTTCAAATAGCTCCAATTATTTTAAGCAAGGAATATTAAAGGTCAAGTATCGCGATATAGTTTCAAAGAGATCAAAACCTGTTTCCCGCCAAAACGCACCATTTCACATTGAGCAAAGTGAGGTCAACCAATCATGAGACGACATGTTGGAGTTTAGGCAAAGGGTGGAGCCCTTCGAGATTTAAAAGGTCAGGATTTCGGAGCTGAAGTCAGATCGATGTTTTTAGACTGATGGCTCAGGCGGGGATTTTGGGTTCAACAACATCACGTTCTGCGCATTCAGATCCCATTCATACATTCCTCTGCACATTCTCTTTTCCAACTTCTTGCATTTTATAAATAATGGCAACAAATTTAAAGAAATACAAGGATTCAGGAAAAATTTTCATTACTGCTTGATATTTTGCTTCTTTTCCTTAGTTGACAAGTGCCTCTTATTTTAAAAATGATTGGAAAACAAAACTGTCATTCTGAAAGAAACTCTTCATAAACCATTACTGCAAGGTGCAATTTCATTATAAATTTAAAACAATAAATAATTTAATTGCAGTGTCACAGATTTGTTTTTTGCTAACGTGACTGGTGACGTCGTCGTGCGTGATTATTGTTCTGTTCTTGACTTGTCGCTATAACCGAATTGCTGCTGGACAATTGTTGGCTTATAAACATCGTATCACAATGTTTGCTCCAGTATTGCTATGGCAAGTGATGTTAAATATGTTTGTGTTATAAAACTTGAATTAGATTTGAATAATTGATAGATATTTCAATTTCCAGAATCTTCGATTTTATCTAAGGAAAAGGTATTAACGATAACCTAAAAGATGATAAGGAAAAGTCAAGGATTAAGCGAAAGACTTATCAATTTTATACCTTTCTATTTAATTAATTTTGATTCCATAATGTTTATAAGATTTTCATTAACACCTATTATTGTCTTCTACTCCAAAATTTCATATATCAGAATGCGAAAAATATACAATGCATTCCTCCTTGTGGAGAATGTAAGAGAAAACTTTTGAAGTCTTGTTCATAGCAATTTTTATCATTTTCATTATTCTCATAGAAACAATTTCAGGATCCTAAGTTTTTCATTGATTGATATAGCAACAGCAGACGAGCCATGCAAATATATTATAAAACATGAAGGTTGAATTTATTTCCACACTACAGTATTTAATGTTCGTATAGATCGTAAATACCCTAAAGTGGTGTATTTATTAAAAATATTCTATAGGATATTTAAAATTATATAAGATATGTGATAATTGTTTGTTTTATGTATTGATATTACCTATCACTGCGAATTCAGAAAGATCCATCTATCATTCATAGATAACAGTAATATCCTTATGACAGTAGATTCAACACTGCGAAAAATTGCATGAGAAAACATTAATAGAGGTAGTAAAAAATAAAATCATTATTTGAATTCAGATTATCCAGAAGTATCACCGGACACTCTCCGACTTTATGCGTTGTCATCTTGTCCGTACTGTGAGAGAGTTGTGATCGCTTTGTGTAAAAAAAACATGGAGTTGGTCTTTTGAAATTTAAGCATGTAAAATGAATTTATCAATACTATTTATAAATTTTAAGTTACAATTATTGTTAACATTGTCATTTGCTTCAGATTTGAAGTTATAAATGCTCGTAGCTTCTCAGATCCACCCGAATGGTTCAATCCGAGGAATCCTGAAGGATTTGTACCAGTTCTAAAACATAATGGAAAGGTTTATTTTATCGTTGGATATTTATTTCAAAAAGCTGAATCATTTCACATAACTCATTTTTTTTTTTTTAGGATTCATAAATTGGCAAAAAAAAGACAATATTAACTTATTTCTAATATAATTTATTGCATTTTTTGAAAACTAAGCCAAAAAACGTATTATGATCAGAGCTAAGTAAATGGGAATTACAATTATCAGAGGATACAGATCAATTTTTACGGAAGTCATAAAATTGCAGTTTGTGAATGGTTCTCGAGTGATTATAGAATATTTGGATGATATATCTTCGGAAAGAAGCATTTTGCCTGATGAACCAAAACTGAGAGCGAAACAACGATTTGATGCAACTGCACTGGAATCGGTACATTGATTATTTTTTACAAATTTATTTATACTACTTTTGATAATCATTAATTATTGCAGGTTTGCAGAGCAATTCGAAGAATGACATTTACAAATAGATTGATTGGCGATATCAATCGACTTACAATGGAGCTTGCTAAGGCTGAGCAAATGTTACGATCTCCTTTTTATTCAGGTTTGATCTTTTTTTAAATTAACCTTTTTTTTTTTTCTTTGATTACACTTATTACAAATTGTTCTTCCTTCTTAGTAGAATTAAGAAGATCTACAATGAATAAACAGTTTGCAATAAATGCAGGCAAAAAATTGATTTTTTTTTCATTTACAATTTTATCCCATTTCCGATTTAAATTTATTTCATGAATATAGGTGATGCAGTCGGCTTACCAGATATCATCTTGTATCCGTTCATTCAACGATTGTATATGATTCGATTAGTCATTAATGATAATTTCCTTAACAATTATATGCCGATGTACTTTCCAAGACTTCTAAATTGGTTCAGTAGAATGCGAACTTTGCCAGAGGTAAATTATTTATTAAAAATTATGAAATGAAAATAAGAAAATTTTGCATGAGCTGAGAAATTTGAAAATGTTGCTGAAAGTAACATGGGCTGATCGCTATTCTTTCATAAAGGAAACATCTTGAAAATGTTTCACATTATTAATTTCGTATTTATTTTGTATAATTTAATTATCTTTGTTGCAGATTCAAGTAGTTCAAGAAACAGTAGGAGAAATGAAAGATTTCGTGGTCTGCAAAGGATACTAGAATATCTCATCTCTTCATCGTTTTTTCTAACTTATTTGAATTATTTTTCTTGTACCAATGATTTTCTCTTGATTAATGCAATTCTTCTTATGAATATTATATTTTTTGGACAAGATATTCGTTTATTCTATTTTTTGGACTCTTTTGGATATTATTTTGTACCCTTTAATTAGGTTGGTGGTATTTGATCTCCCTTAGGGATTTTGTCTCTCTTGATTAAAGTTTTGTCACGAAAGAAAAAAAAAAGTTTGATCAGGTTTTGTCACTGAAAAAAAAAATGAAAAAGTATAAATTTATTGGAAGAAAGTGCAGGGAAAAGATTTTTTAAAGAAAGTAAAGATATAAAAATAAAAAAATAGGTGATGAGTTTAACGACTCCAAACATCAGATGTAAAAACCGACAAAAAGGGGCGGGAATATACTTTTTGAATTTTTAAATTTTTTATGCTTTATTTTAAAAAACTTTTTTCTTGTACTTTCTTCCAATAAATCTTACTTTTTCTGTCTTTTTTCGATGGCAAAATTTTTTTCCCTACTCCAATGAATTTCACTTTTGAATGATACAATAACTAGTAGAATAACACTCCGGCTGGATGGGATAAGTATTCTTGTTTCAATCTTTTTCATTTTTTTTCATATGCGAAATAAAGAGTCCACCATTTTGCACTATTTACATTATTTATTGAAATCATAAATAACAAAAGTCAAATTTGCCACCAAAACTTTCGATGTTTAACAGTAAGCAAAGAATTGTTACTATTGCTACAAAAAAAAAAAAAAAAAAAACGAAATTATTTGGAATTGGAGGATCGATATCATATTCTATTTAGGAATCTCGCAGTTCAACTAAATTTAATTTTTCTTTACCGAGCTTTATGAATGGTTTTTTCCTTTTTTTTTTTCTAACACTATTGGACCGTTTCAAGAAATCTTATTGCATCAAAGCAAGTTATGCTAAAAACACAATTATTCTTTTCAAAGAGGATACTAATGCTGCAATAAAAAAAAATATCCTGTAAATATGTTTCCGATTTCTCCTATTTTGAAAGTTTTTCGACGTATTCCAGAAAATTTAGACAGAATTTGCCCTAACTTTTCATAACTTAATATTCGCTTCAATTCAAGTATGATTTGCCTATGATTTTTGATATTCTGCCACTTTTTTTTCTTTAATTAAGATTTGAATTTGCAAGAAAAAAAATTTCATAATAAACAAGTGAAAATAACTGAAATTATAGTTAAGAGATGTTTTAATAAAAATTATAAACGAAAAAAATCATTACATATAGCAAATATTTGGTTTGCAATAATTATTAGAATTGAAATATCGATTAATTTGTAAAAAAGCATATGCAAATCAATTGATTTGAATTTGAGATTTTGGACATAAATTATTGGATTGCAATTTAAAGGCTTAAAAAGAAGAAAACAGATATATTAAAAATCAATCTTGCCATGTTATATTTCGTATAAGTCGTTATCTTCTTCAATTTTTAAAAATTTACTCGTTACAAAATTGCCATTTCTAATTGAGTTTTAGGAGCATTTTTAGATCATTCATGTTTTCATTGAAAATCATCCCTATTATGTCTAAATATTTAACAGAAATCATCAAGTTATGCTATATGTCAGTTATGAATTTGAACAGAATCATGTAGTTTTTTTTTCATATTATCAAATCGAACAAAAATTATCATGCAATAAATATTTTGCTAACAATATTCCTAATTGTCATCATTTTGATATAACTGTAAATCCAAAACCTCGCTAATTAAAATTAATCAATCCACTGTCATCCAAATATTGGCATATTAGAAGTCAAGAAATGCAAAGATAGCTTCAAATGGACCAACAAACCGATTAACACGTTTGCCGCCAAAAGAATAAACATTTTTACCACCAAAACGATAAACATGTTTTTATTTATTCCTTTTTCAACAACTTGACCCTCCATCCTACGAGGAAAACAAGCAAAAACAGCCAACAACAATATCAACAACATCAAACAACAAGAACCAACCCCCTATCCTTAAAAATTAAAAAATTAAATTAATTAATTAAATTAAAAATCGGCTATGCGTTTTAATTTTTAAAAAAAAAAATAAAACATTAATTAACAGTGTCATGAAATTATTTATAAAATAAGCATAATTTTTGATTATCAAACAACTTATTAAATTTTCAAACGTTAATTTTAACTTAACTTCAAATGCTACTGATCCGAAAACACGATTGTTTTTGAAAGTTTGTTAATTTCCTAAAAATTATCTTTTTTTTTTTGCAGCAAGAATTGAACTTCCTTGATAGTCATCAGGTAATAATCTTTCATTTTACAATGATCAATGGTGCTGAGCCAGAAAATAGTGAAGAGATTATCAGGTAAAATATCTAAAATGTTCAACAAAATATTGATACTAATTTCAATCTAAATATATTGATAAATTGAGGTATTATCATCATAAAAGTAAACAATTCAAATGGTTCTATTGACATTGCTTTGTCTCCAATTCAATAAGAATTTATAATTGGTGTTATAGCTTGCTTGAGTAATATGATATTTAATAAATATCATTAATAATAATAAAGATATAATATCTAGTATTATGTAACAATGGTATGAGTATCAAATATTTTCTATGCCAAATGGATTCAAATTTCTGATCCATTGTTGAAATCTGATATTATAAATGCAAAAAAAAAAAATAGAAGAATATCGACTTGAAATAGTGAAACGAAAATTTGCATAGTAAAGAAAACATTCAATTTAAATCAAAAATTTTTTCTTTTAAACTCATATAAATATCGCGAAGAAAATATGAGATTGATTTGTATTAGAAGAAAGTGATAACAAGGCAATTTGTAAATTCAATTATGTATATTCAAATAGTCTAAGTGTTGGATTTGAAATATTATATGGCAATGATATAATCATCAGCTAACATACATAGCATTCTAATTGTTATTAGCATTTTTTAGCTGAATACGTTTATTCAATTTTTTTTTTTTTTTTTTTTTGAATTTTCCGTTCATATTATTTGTTCTTTGCAGTGAAATATTTGAAAACATTCCACTGAGTACGTTACGTTTGCTTGATGGATCATCAATAATTGGTGTAAATTATCAAGTAGAGACAGATTTCTCGTTTCGATGCAAATTCCTTTTATACATTGTTGGATTGCAAAATTACAGTTGCAGAAATTCAAATGAAGACTATTCTTCCTGTTGTTCCGAACATTTTTCTAGTGATATTGATGAAATTAGACTTTTATGATAAATTAATTATTTGCATTTTCTCTAAATTGTCATCGTAGAATATCGATCATTTCTGTAGGAAGAAAAAAAAAACACTTTTTTTCTTTTTCTTTTGCATTTAATATAAGGAAAAGAGAAAAGAAGTAAAAATAGTAAAAAATTTTATACAATAAAGAAAATTACGCATATTTCCACATTATATATCCATTTTCCTAAAATTATTTTGTATTACAAAGACAATGAAAAAATATAATTAAATTGGTTTATTTTTAATCGTACAATCATTTTTACCATTTATAACAAATTAAGTTAGAATTATTATCTAATCATATTGTATTACAAGATAACAACACAATTGTATTCATGAAATGTATAATTGAACGAAATAACATCAATAACTACGTGAAAATCTCAATTATAAATTTCAAAATATTATCCTTTTTTATTATCTAATTATATTTGTACAAAAAACTGACATTAAAGATACATTCTGGAGAAATATAATATGAATTGAACGCATATTTCAATCATTATTTATATAAATAAAAATATGAATATTCGTTGTTACTTTTGTCACGACGTTGAAAGTTCTTACCGATATTTTTGAAATTTCTATAGAACACTGCATTCGAACAGGCGTGTGTTTTGTATAAATATATCTTTGTTTTTTTTTTTTTTTTCATCTTTACCACCTGTGATAAGAGGAGTCTCAAATGTAAATAACGTCACAGCAATTATTATAATGTCGTGGCGCTATTTGCATTCGAGGTGTGTTAAAGATCCAGTAGCGTAACATGGTTTCAAAGGGACGATAGACATGTTTACTGCCAAAAATTTTTTCAATTCACAGATAAATAAAGTGAGATCAATATATCAAGAGGTGACATATTGAAGACCAGGTAAGGAGGAGATGCGGGGAAAGGATTTGAAAAGACAAGATTTGGAGCTGGAGTTCAAGTTCAAGTTCGTAGTTCTTACACCGATACAGCAATAAAAAATCGACGTAGCAGTTATCGGAAACTTCCAAAAGATGATTTATTACAAGCAATAAATGTTAAGAAGCGTAGAAACAACTTCAAATGAACCGATAAGGAAAAACATGTTTGCCACCAAAACAATAAACACAAAGATAACATGCTTCCCGCCAAAACGACGAGCATGTTTACTGCCAAAATGCTCCTATTAACACGTAAACAAAGCGAGGTTGACCGAACAAGAAGGGACAATATGGAGATCAAAAAAAAAAAAAAAAAAGAGGAGCCTCTAAAGAATATAAAAGGTTCGGATTTTAGTGAAGAGACTTTAGCTAAAGTTATTTCGGACAGTTTTATACAGGAGACGTATAAATCCAATAAGTACTATTGCCAACGTAGTGGAGTTACAACATCAAGATCTCCAATTTAAATCATAAAACATTCAAATTTCTTTATTCTCCAACAAAGCAACAATCCGACAAATCAATTGAGCCGTATTTATACGAGCTACGAAGGAAAGAATAACTTATCGATCAATTTGATTGGATATTCTCTAATAATTACGCTAAATTTCCAAGCAATCGGTAAGAACTTTCGAAGATTTAAAATTTTGAACGAATGAACATTTATATTTTTATTTATTACATACTAACTGGACCCAGTCATACCAACATATGGTCGGGTCCAAGTAGTCTATCAATAAATCGATGAGGTCAATTTCAACTTGCAACAATACCATTAAGAAAAAAGATATTTTGACCTTTGGAATATCATGCTCATAGCTAAATGAGTATGTGTATGTATATGCACGTTCTCTCATATTATTTTCATTTTGTGGTCATTTGCATAAATTGACCGCTATAGCCCTAATCCTCTAACCTCTTTTTCATATTTCATATTTTCAAAATTTCAGACCATTGCATTTATTTATTTTGCTTTTATATTCCATCTTTCAAAAATTTTTAAAAAATGTTGCAAAAATATTCAATCGTTTAAATTTCAGACAGAAGAAATATTTTTTTGGTTGGTCATTTTTTTTTTTTTCTACTTGATCTACTATCTGACTTATACTTACAACATCAACTTTATTCAGTTTCCTTTTCTAATGCTAAATTGATTGCTCTTTTTTTCTACATTTTTCATTTAATAAAAAAATTATAAGATCTTCTAATGTTAGAAAATAAATGGTCATTGCTATATTGTTATCACAAATATTACCTTTATTACATAAGTTATCATAAATTTATCATATATAATTTTGTCATTATTACTATTATTCGCAATTTTTGCTAAACTATTTAAATATCGTTTTTAAAAAGTTATTGTCATTTTCATTTCTAAAAAAAAAAAATTAATTTGTAATCATTATTTTTCTCTTAAGATTACTTATTCTCTTTTTTTTTCTTTAGGAATTTCTTTATTGTCAATTATTTGTTACCTTAATTTAATAAAAATATTACATATAATTATCTAATTTTTTTACAACTTTTATTAATTTTTAAAATTTGAAATAGTTTCATTGTAAAGGGGATTTTTTTTTTCTTGAGGGAGCAAAAACAAACAGCTTTTATTAAGAAAAAATTTCTTCGATGATGTCCAATTATATTAGGCTAAAAAATAATTTTGGATTTGTAACTGAATATGATCAAGGAATTGCGATTGTTGAATATGTCAAAAATTTTTATGAAATTAATGTATATTTCACCTATTAATAAAAAATATGAAATTTTTAGGCGAATAAAAATTTCATTCCGATTTAACGATGAAATTTAAGCCCTCTCTAAATCATTCCTATTTTATTTTTTGCTTACTAGTCAATCTTTCGAAGATTTTTAATGATCTTTTAATAACACTATCATTCATTCCAGACTGATATTTCGCCTTTTCTCATTTTGAAAAACCTATTTTATCAAAATTTTATTTTCTATTACTTTTTAGTGAAAATAACATAAATATATAAATGTAAAAATATAGATATCGTATTTAAAGATTCTAATTTTTAATTTTTTTTCAATCGCTAATTTTTAATTTTGAATTCATCATTTATTAAATTTCTAATTTATAACAATAAAAATGTAGATATTAGTTGTTATTTGTTAGCAGTAAAATTTAAAAAAAAAAAAAAAAAATCATTTTTGAATTTTCCTTTTCTTTCTTTTCAAATTCTTTGCTTATTCCTATAATTTTATCAAAATAATTTTATAATATTAAACGATTCATATTTGTTCTCATCTAATAATATCAGAAGTGTAATGTTAGATGATATCAGAAGAAATATTTCAGTGTAAAATTTTTTACAATTTAATCAAATAAATTAAATTACTAGAATTTATGTCAAATTTCTAAGCAAAATGAACAATTGTTTAAATTATTCAATTTGATTGTTACAAATTTTAATGAATTTATGCCATAGTAATTCAATCATATTTCAATTTTTCATTAATGCAGAATTTTTGAATTTTTTATAGTAATATTTTTATAATCATTTCAAATTTCATATTGTGAAATATTATTATGAAATATTGAAACAATTTAATTTCATTTGTTTCATTTGAATGAATTATCCATCTTTTTTTTTTTTTTGTTGTATTTTTTTTAAATTATTTATGAATAATTAAAACAATTGTTCGTTAGCTTAGAAATTTTAACATTTTTTTTTTATTTCTTTATTTTTTTTTTAATTAATTAATTATTCAGTAATTTCAGCAAAAAAAAATAACAATGTATGAAATAGCAATTGATGATGATACTACAAATGATTCAAAATCCAGTATTACCTGGGATAGCTTATATAATGAGATAAATTCGCATGTATGTCCTTCGGAAATTTCAATGCTCGAAATTACTTCAACGATTGAGAAATACAAAAATATTGCGAATAATGGATGTAGTGATTATGATGATGATGATGATGATAATTATAATTATGATAATTATGATCAAGATTCATCTGACTGGATAAATCCTGATAATCTAAAATCATCAGAGGTTATCAATTTTCTACTCAAAATAAGCAATTAATTACGATTAATGATAGATTATTTATTAAGAAAAAAAAAAGTAATTAAAAAGAATCAAGCATAATTATGAAGGAATAAAAAATCGAAATTTATAACAGATATTAATTTAAAATACTGAGTAAATTTTATCATCATAAAATAAAATTAAAAGGAAATTATTATATTTGAGATGATTTGAATTTGAAATTTAAGACTTTGTTAGATTAACTTCTAATCAATACTATGAATTTTTCTCTTTTATCGGAAAATAATTCAAATTTTATTAATAAATCAAATATGTTTACTTTATCGGTGTATGATGGGTAAAAATTCAAGTTTCCAACTTTTATGTTAAAATTTTAGTCCAAATTTGTGTTTATTTTTTATTTTAAAACTTTTCAAATTTCTTTTATATTAAGTATTTCATTTTCAATGAAATATTAATAAAGAAGAAAAAATTTTGGATTAATATTTTACTTTAAAATATCAAAGAAAAAAAAAAACCTAAGAATAAAAATGATTGTAGATTGATGATGATAAAGAAAATGAAGAAATTGTTGATGAAACACTTTTACCTGAAAAATTTCAAGGAAAGAAATGGATTACTAAAAAAATTCTTGGTGAAGGTAAGCCTTTTTTTCTTTTTTTTTTCTTTTATTTTTTCACTTTTCCTAAATTTTATACATAAAAATTATTAGTTAAAGAAAACAAAAAAAAAAAACAACAAAAAAAACCTTGATATATTGTTAAATTTTTTGCATATTTAAAATAAGAAAGACAATAATTAGTAAAATTTTAAAGAAAAAAAACTGAAGGCAAAAAAAAAAAGAATTGGAAAATTTATTGAGAAAAAAAAAAAGTCTTCGAAAATTTTAAAATTCAAACATTATTATATATACTTTCACTTTTTTTTTCTTTTCTTTTTTTTTTTTTTTTTTTGAATTTTTAGAAATCTTATCATTTAATGGACAATAAGAAATCATTTTTCATTTTGCTTTAGTTGCAATTCTAAAAATCTTAAAAATTTTAATAATCAAAAATAAATGATAGCAAATAAATGATTTGTGCAAATATTGATTTAATTTTAGTAAAAATTTGAAAAAAAAAAATAATCTTTTCATTCTCATTTTTAGGCTCATTTTTTCGAGTTAGCCAAGCATATGCTGATGGGATTTTGTTAGCAATTCGTAAACGACATTTTGGTGATTATCAAAATGTTTATTCTGTTCGTTGTCATCGTCAAATTGAAAATGAATATCGAGCATGCAGGAGACATGTTAGTTAAATTTAATTTTCATTTAAATTTGAATTTAAAAAAGAAAAAAGAGAAGAAAATTTTGGAAAATGAATAAAATTTAAAAATTTCGAAAAAAATAAATTCCGCAAAAGAAAAAAAAAAAGAAATGAATGAAAAAAAAAAAAGATGATAATATCGAATAGATTAGAATTATAATATTTTAGGAATAAAAAGATACAAGAAAACTTGGAAAAAAAAAATTGTGAATTATATCATAAATTTATGTCAAAATTAAATATTTCTTTAATTCTTTAATGAAATTTTTTTTTTTTATTAAATTGTAATTAAATTAATCGATTCTTTCATATATAAATTTTATATATCATGCCATTTAAAATATTAATTTATAATTGTAATTAAATTAATCGATTCTATCATATATAAATTTTATATATTTTATCATTTAAAACTATTAATTTATATCATATTTAAAAAAGCCATAAAATAATTATTAAAATTATATTTTTCGTTTCATTAAAATTGTATTATTTTTTTATTTATTTATTAAAAATTATATTTTCATCTACAAAAAAAAATATATTTTTTTTTTGTCTTTTTTTTTAATGAAAGTTTCAAGTATCAAGTTTTTTCATAGTTTCAAATTTTTTTTTTCTTTTTTTTTTTGTTTTTTGTTTTTTTTTTTAGGTGATTGATGTATTATCAAAAATTGGTTATCATGATAATATTACAAGTTTTTTTGGTTTTCGACGAATTGGTTTTCGTTGGGAAATGTTCATCGAATATGCTGGTGGTGGTGATTTATTTGATGAAATTATGAGATATACTGCAAGTATATTTTTCGTTTTTTTTTTTTTTTAATTCTTTTTTTTTTTTTTTCAAATTTAAATTTATGGAATGATTTCAATGATTCAATTTTTAGATGAATTGGAAAAATTTTTAAATGCAAAATAAACATGTTAATCATTTGTTTAAAAAAATTTTTTTTTTTTATAAATAAATAAAAAATGATTGTGATATATTTCAGATAGAAAACGAATACCAGATGAAGTGATAATATCAAGATTTCGTGATTTAATCAATGCTGTAGCATATTTGCATAAACGTAAAATAGCACATTTAGATATTAAAGTTGAAAATTGTTTGCTAACTAAATGGGGTAAATTTTTTAATATTTTAAGAAAAAAAAAGATAATTTTTTTTTTTTTTTTACTGAAATATTTTGCCAAATTTTTTCAATTTTTTATATTTTTCTTGAGAAATTTAGCTTAATTTTTATGAGCGAAAAGAGAGCTACAAGAAAAGTTGAAATGATTGTAAGTTATCAGTGTAAAATGATTGATAAATCATTTTTTGATTATTTCAAAATTGATAGAATTTTTCTTTCTTTTTTGTATTTTATAAATGATAACCGATGATAATAATAATAATAAGTGGTAAATTATTGTTTTTATCATTTTTTGATCATATCTTTATTGAACTCTTATTATCATTGTTGAATTTTTGAATATTCTTAGTAATTTATGATTATAATAAGTATTCTAAAATTCACAAAAATAGAATTTTTAAATCGATTTAATTGAAAATTAAGTGATCATCAAAAGATCAAATCTTTTTTTATTTATATATAGAAAAAAAAAAAAAAAATTTATCGATTGAATCTTATTTTTATGTGTTTTTTTCTTTTTTTTTTAACGATTAAATCTTATTTACATAAATTAAATAAATTTTAAAAATTTATCATTGTTTTTTATCATTTTTTAATTTTTCCTTTATTAAACATTTATTATCATTGTTGAATTTTGAAATTTTGTTGGCAAAAATTGATAAAAAAAAAAAAATTATCAATGATATTTTGAAAAGATTGAAATGATAAAATTTTCAGGATCATTAAAATTATCAGATTTTGATTGTGCAATAATATTTAATGATAATACCAAAATTTCACCACGACAAATTGGAACAAAAGCATACGGACCACCACAACAATTTTATACATCTATTAAGTTAGTTCAATTATTTCTTTTTTTTCTTAGCTTTTTATCATAACAACAAGTTATTAATGACTAATTAATTAAGAATTAATTTGAATCTTTATCTCGAACTTTTCAAATCACAACAACAAGTTATCAATGACTAATTAATTAACAATTAATTTAAATCTTCATCTCGAAATTTTTAAATCACAACAACAAGTTATTAATGACTAATTAATTAACAATTAATTTAAATCTTCATCTCGAACTTTTTAAATCATAACAAGGAGTTATTAATGTCGAATTAATTAACAAATAATTTAAATCTTCATCTCGAAATTTTTAAATCACAACAACAAGTTATTAATGACTAATTAATTAACAATTAACTTAAATCTTCATCTCGAACTTTTCAAATCACAATAACAAGGTATTAATGACTAATTAATTAACAATTAATTTAAATCTTCATCTCGAAATTTTTAAATCACAACAACAAGTTATTAATGACTAATTAATTAACAATTAATTTAAATCTTCATCTCGAGCTTTTTAAATCACAACAACAAGTTATTAATGTCGAATTAATTAACAATTAATTTAAATCTTTATCTCGAACTTTTTAAATCATAACAAAGAGTTATTAATGTCGAATTAATTAACAAATAATTTAAATCTTCATCTCAAACTTTTTAAATTTCAATTTTCCAATTCTTTTTCTTCAATTTTTCATAAGTCAAAATTATCAATCGAAATCATTAATTTAAAAGTTTTTATAAATTAGCAATTAAGAAAAATTATTATCAATTTAGCATTTATCATTTTATCAATCTGCAATAATTTATGAAATTAATTTTCCCAACTGTTCGTTATCATTTCATATCATTTCGTATCATTCTTTCCTTCCAATTCCGAAATTTTTTTTTCTTTTAATTTTTAATCATTCATTAACTATATTGAGTTCTATTCTGAAAATATTTTTGAAAATTATATTTTTTTTTTTTTTTTTTTTCTATTTCACATATTTTTTCATGAAATTTTTAATGAAACGCTTCATAAAACATAAAAATTCATAAAAGTTTTAATGTTTTTTTTTTCGTTTAATTTTCAATTTTTCTTCTTTTTTTTTTCATAAAACTTTTAATTTTTTCATAAATTTTACATTTATATTCATCATAAAAAAAAAAAAAAAAAAAAAAAAAAAAAAA
>JAOVVO010000758.1:0-38319 GCA_028564675.1 Onchocerca lupi | reverse complement strand
TTTGATATCAATAACCAAAAAAAAAAAAAAAAAAAAAAGTAATTATTGATGTTACTTTTATATATGTATTGAAAAATATATAAAAAATAATTCAAATTTTTTTAAAAAATAACAAAGTATTGCTGAAAAATCAATAAAAAATTGATCAATCTTCATTGTTCTAAAAAGATTCAGTTTGGAATGGATTTTTGAAATGAATTAAAAAATTTTCAAACAGTAGAAATAATTTCTAAATGACTTTCATTTATACCATAATTATTACTATCTTCTTATTGGAAATTTTCAACGAAACAAATAACAATTGGAAATAATCATTTAATTGATATCAGATTTTTTTTTTTTTTATTTTTTTTCATTTTCAGGGTTTCGAAACACGTGATACCGAATATTCCGGGCCAAGATTAACATGGGAAAAAGTATCATGGAATCTACAAATGGGTAATCGAGTTATCTTATCAAATGTGACAAACAGGATGAAAAATCGTTTCAAACGTTCGTGGGCTGATGAATTATTAAATACTTTTGGTCAGGTAGCATGTTATGAAACAGCTATTCCAGGAAGTATGTTTTCAATCTTTTTTTTTTTCGTCCTTTTTTTTGGATTAAACTAAAATTAAATCTGAAAAATTAGGCCGAGAGGAATAAGTTCTAGCAAACCTAAATTATCAACCTAAAATTAAGGCTAATAAATTAGTTCTTGAAAAGTAGTAATTTAAAGGAAATTATTATGAATAACCGAAATAGTAATCGGATCAACTAGTAATTTCTATGTTTTTTTTTTTTTTTTTTTTTTTTGTGGTTTTTTTAATATTTCCGGAAATTTCTTATTGTTTCTTTTTTTTTTTTTTTTTCTTGTCCTGAAGAATAAAAACTTTTTTTTAAAAGAAATTTTTTATTTTGAAAGAGAAATTCATGAAATAAATCAATCATATTATCCGATAATGTACAATATAAATTATTGGGATAATTTATTGAAGTGCATATAATTGCATGCAATTTATTGCAAAAGAAATAATAATATTTGTGAATTTTAGTGAAATTCCGAAATGTACTATTTTCAGATTGGATTAATAATTAGTTTAATTAGAGTAAAAATTATCCCATAATATATGTAAAATTTCCAATTTTTTTCTGGCGAAAGTAATTTTGATTTATTCCATCAATAATATTTCATTCAAATAGCTAACTAATTTGAAAGAGAAATCAACAAAATTTTTGATGAATAATTTGAAAAAATTTTTCCAATAAAAAATATTTGATACAATTTTTCAGTGGATTATTTGACACAATTCGTAATAGAAGCGAATTCTTACGATGACCTATTTGACCTTGATTATTTGAAAATGTTCTGCTCATTGCATTTTCATCTCAACGATCAAATTCAATTATTTGCCAATATTACACCATATAGGTTTCTTCTTTTTTTTTTTTCTCTCTCTCTCTTTCACTCTTTCTTTAATAAAATAATAACACGTTATGCAATTAAATCATTTTTTGCATTAAAAAAAAAAAACATTTCTCATCAAAAATTCTGAAATAATTCGGAAAATAAGGAAAATGAGAGAAAATCATTGGGAAAATAATTTTGCATATGAAAAATTGCTTGGAATAAATGAGAAGGATGCAAAAATGAAGGAAAATTTCACACTTTAAAATGCTGAAAGGAAAATTTTATTAGTTTTCATTGAAAAAAAAAAAAAAAAAAAAAAAAAAAAAACTGGAATGAGATATGGAATGGATTTTGTGAAAACATCTATCTTAATCATCAAATTCATGAAAATTTTCAATACGAAGTGTAATACATTTCCATAATATTCTATGACAATATTTTTCATAGGAATATTATGATCGAGTTTGCCAAACAATAGAAGAAAAGGTCATAAAAGATTTGTCTGAACAAAGAGCTGAAGATTGTGAGAGAGAAATCGTTTCAAATGATTAAAAATCAATTATTTTTCAGAATTTTTTTGTGCTGCAAATTTTTGAGATCTCATTTTATCTTGATAATAAGCTGTAAACTTTATTAAAAAATGAAAAAGTAGAAAGTTTTCTTATTCGTTTTCAGAAAATTCTGAATTGAAAGAATTTATTCTTATTTTTGATATAGGTCACTACTATTCCAGCAAAATTTCAAATTTCTAGGTTATCGGTTTAATGATTGCTCGAATTCTAAATAAAAAGATAAAGAAGATATAAACATTTACAGACAAAAAAGGAATGAGCACAACATTTCTCGAGAAATTCATCATTTAATCATATTAATCAGATTTTTATCTGGAACTAATTGGGAATGCATCAATTTCTGGAATGAATCTAATACATGGTTATCTGCCTATAAGAATTTAAAGAATTTTTTAGGTCGAAAAAAATCCAAGTCATTATTTAGATAATCTTGAAAAATATAAAAAGAAGCAAAGGAAAAAAAGCATTCTCAGAAAATCGAGTCCTCATTTCTGAAAGTCTCTCTTAGGATTTCAGATCCTCATTTTTGAAAACTTAAATTCAAATAGATCAAAAATCAATGCAATAAATCTTCCAATTTCTCCTTTCTAAACTAAAATTCTTATTAATATATGACATTCATTAGATATTTCGAATTAAAATTTCAAGTTTTCATTATTATATCCGTAAATCTTAATAGGTATTGAAATGATTTCTCTCATATACTTTCTTTTCCTAAAATTACTTTGATTATTTTTATCACCATTATCAATAGTTGGTTACTCTTCGTCGTCTGTAAATGATAAAGAGTAATTAAATAATGATAATGGTGATATAATACTCCAAATTTAAATTTTATTTACAATTCATTTTTTTAATTTTTTTGAAGTATAGAGGAAAACTTACCCTATATTCAGAAATTTATTGAACAAAAGAAATTTATTCTGAATTCTTTTTATGATATTTTTCCAAATTCCAATATGCATCTACTTTTTTTTTTTCTCTCAGGAATATATGGAGTTTACCGAATTATTTATCTTGCTTATCATCAAATCTTCTGACTAATTGTTCATTCCTTACTGAATACGATGTACAATCTGCTCGTGCTATCATTGATTATTGTCGATCGTATCGTCGTGAAATTATCAATTGTCGACGTAATTGCTATTTGGATTGTCCACCATGCTTCAATGTTCCCAAAAACTGCTCCACTCAAATGATTTTTGATATATTTTATCGAATTTTACCAAAAAATTTGAATGCAAAACCCATCTACATCAATGGTTATTTGCCAATTTTTACATCATCCGGATATCGATCACAAGGTTTCTATAATGGAACAATAGAGCGTTATTTGAATTTGCAAAATGCTTTGAGAAATTTTTCAATGCAACATCGAAAATTTGTATTAAAAGGTAAAAATTCATTATTTTGACTTTTTGATTATTACTTTGAAATTATCAATGAATATCGAATATCAAAATTCAACGCTAGGAACGTTACATTTTTATCCTTTACTTACTAATCTATATAAATAAAAATATAAATGTTCGTTTGTTCAAAATCTTAAATTTTCGAAAATTCTTAAACGCGGCCTTATCTACATAAAAACACGCGCTTATTTGAATGCAACGTTGCTTGAAATTTTCGAATCAATCCATGAAGGAGTTGAAATGTTGTGTGGAAATGAACAATGAACATTTACTTCTTATTCATTTAGATTTTATTTAAATTTTAAAATCTTTACAAATTAATTTTGAAAATTCTCAAAAATAAATTCTATAATTATTGTAAAAATTGAAAAGGGTAGAAATTTTGCTAATCACTGATGTATTTTAGGATTATCAATGGATATCAAACGTGATATTCTGTACGATGGCGCTAAACGTGATTCGCTTCTTGCTTGCGGTGCTGCATTTTCTGTCTTCTTAATTGTCTTCCTATATTCATTAAATATTTTTTATTGTATAACAGTTGCTTTTGTACTATTTGCATCAGTTCTAAGTGCTTTAGCAATATATTCTCTATTTACGGTCGATTTTCCACTTCTAAATCTTGTCATATTTGTCCTTCTGCTAGCTATTGGCTCAGATGATGCATTCGTCTTGCTGAATTCATTCCCGACCGATGTTACATCACAAAATATCCATCAATGTTTATCACATACCGCAAGTGCTATGCTATTAACTTCATCATCAACAGCTGTACCATTTTTTACAAATATTTTGAGCAGTGTTGTGGTTTTTCGGTTAGTATTTTTTATTTCTATTAAAATAGGTTAGAAAATAATTTCTTCAGTAGAATTACATTTTAATTACATGAAAATTTAAGTGAAAATTTTGCTAGTCTAATTTTTTGAAATTTAGCAATTGTAAGGGAGAAAATTTTAAAAAATTAAATGAAACTTAATAAAAGCTTTGAAATATAATCGGGCTTTTATTATACAAAGATGAAGTAAAAATTTTAGAAATTCCTTCAATTTTTTTTTTTTTTTTTTTAATTAACAACTGAAAAGATTGTTGGGAAGATTGAAGTTAAGCTGAGATTTTTTTCAAAAATTGATAATTTCTAAGCATAATTAAGTATATATAGATACTTCATTATACAGATACTAAGTATAAATTTTGGAAGCTTTCTTGATTTTTTTTTTTGAAACTTAACGATTGAAGGAATCATGAGATTTAAAAAATGAAATAAATTTTTTCAAAGATTAAGTTAAATTTATATATTTCACTTTTTTTTTTTTCAAATATTAATGCATCATTAATAGTTATGAGAAATTTTAGCATAGCAAATTTTATTTAGATAAAAATAATTTATGAAGTAGAAAAGAAGAATTTTTTTTATTTATCAATTGGCTTCTGTTTCACATATTCTAAAATTGAAATGTTACAATATCACATCATTTTTAGAACTCTTCAAAAATTCTCTTTTCTTTTCTTTTCAATCGTTAATTGTTAAGTAATTATTTTTGATTTAATTATCTAAAACTTAATTATTTGATGCACAATTTGTTACTATTTATCAAATAATAGATATCTCAACTAATCTATTTCAAATATTTTAGATCTTTTTTTTTTTACAGATATTTTCAAATTTTCAAATCGTTTTTTTGCAGATGTTTCGGATTATTCGCTGGCATAACATTGGTATTTAATTATTTGCTAGAAATATCACTTCTTCCAGCAATGCTTATATTTCAAAATCGTTATATTCAACGTTTTTGTTGTTGTTATTCATCTTGGCGTATATTTTCCAAGCTTAATTATTTGATGCGTGATTTATTACCATTTGTTATTATTTCGGGTCGTTATATTTGGATCTCATCCTTAACTGCTATTGCTGCTGCAATGACCTATTTGACCTATGTAAATTTACAATTTCCACCCTATAATCCATTACAACTTTTCATCGATTCCAATGAACATGAATGGTATGATAATAATGCGGAAAAAAATTTTGAATTTGTCGCTAATAAGCTTCAAATTCCAATAGCTGCACGATTAATTTGGGGTTTAACACCACGTAAATCACAAAGTTTATTTCAACTTGATAAGTTATCCTCAGTACAGCATGATTCAAGATTTTTGCTACAAAATACAACTGATATACAGGAGCTAGCATTAAAATTACGCGATTATAGGAGATTAAAATTTGTCAATCATGAAAGCCAATATTGGCCAGAAAGGTAATTTAAATTTTGATTTTCTAAAAATTCAAATTTACCAATATTTCAATGTACAGTATTTCAGATACTTTACTATAAAATTTAGCAAAATTAACATGGAGATAATAAACATGAGCTTTTTTAATTTGAAATAAAAATTCAGATTTAATTTTTTAAAAATTTAAATTTATTGATATCAACAATTTGCAACTATAATTCTAATATTTTGAAATTACATCTCTAATTATAATATGCAGTAAAATTAAAGCAGAGATTTTAAAATATGAACATTAAATTGAAATAAAAATTTAGATTTTAATTTCTCAAGCCTAAAATTTACTAAATGATATATATTTCAGATATCTTATTTGGAGTCGTAATTTTACCTGTGAACCAGCAAAAATATGTTGTAATTTTGCTGATCCAAATTTTCAACAAAATTTCACAGACTACTGTATCCGGCTATCAACAACATATCTTTACACAAATTATAACGATACACCAATATATGATAATGGTACTTTTGAATTAGTTGGTTATACGGCAATGATACCAACAGAATTGAAATATTCGCATCGATTTAAAAATTTGTCGCATTCCTTTGATTTATTGCGACGTTCATTTAGCGATATGAATCGTGGTAAGTTTCAAGGAATTTTTTTTTGTATCTTCATGTACTGAATTTAGGATTATGATATTATTGAATTCCTTTGATCTTTATTTTTTTTTCTCCTTTTCTTCATTATTAGGATAATTTTCCGGTCGCATTGAAGTATTTAGAAATGAAATAGAATGATTTTTTACGCTTTTGTAAAAGGTTGAATGATCAATATATTTTATTGGGATTTCCTAGGCACACACATATACATTTACGAGATTTTATAAATTCGCTAATTTACGGAATTTTATTTAGTATGCATATTTATGGAATTTCATTGATTCGCAAATTCACAAGATTCATAAATAAGTTACATGAATTGTCATTCCAGTTTATGTTTAATGGAAAATAATGCCTTCATTAATATTATTACTACCTGTTGTTAAAATTTGCTATTTTTGAATTTGATGCATTGCAGGTGGTTGGTATACCACAGAGTGGTCATTAATTTGCGTATGGTTCGATTTGCTAAATTCAATAATTACTGATTGTCGTCAATCATTGCTTCTATCATTTTCTGTTGTTGCAATTTTCGCATTTCTTCATTTGCGACTTAAATCATTTGTCGCATTGCTTACAATTTGTTGTATTGTCGTTGTAACAGTTGGTTGTGTGACAACATTAGGTTGGGTTATCGGTGTCCTAGAAGCAATCATTTTGGTACTTGTCGTTGGCTTATCATTTGATTTCACTTTACATTATGGTGCTTCGGTACCAAATATCGGTTGTGATAAACATCGAGTTTGGCTAGCAGCTCGTAAATCAGCAATTCCGGTCAGTTTATCAGCTCTATCATCATTTGCAGCCGGTGGCTCAATGTTAATCGCTGAAACGCATGCTTTTCATCAAGTATGAATTTTCTTTTTTTTTTTTTTTTTTTTTAATCGAATCAAATTTATTAAAATTCAATTATTAAATTCGATTTTATTGAATCGAAAAAATCCGCTTTAGTTTTTGATTTATTAAAAAAAAAAAAAGAAAAAAAATAACGGAAAAATGCGAGATAAAAATTATGTTTTGAAAAAACATTAAACGATAGAGGAAAAAAGATCAATTATTAATTGTGACAATTGCTAAAAATTCTTAATGAATCTTTTCAAAATTCATGCAAGATGTAATTTTATTTTGGGAAAGCTATTTTAAAGAAGTAAAATCTTAGAATTAGCATGAAAATAAATTTTAAACTTCGAATAATTAAAGTTGGTTTTAATTTTTTTTTCGCACACATTAAAAAGTTGAAAATATTTCAGGTTGGTGAATTTTTGGTAATATTAGCCAGTGTTAGTTGGATTTATGCTACATTCTTCTTTCTACCACTTCTATCCTTCACTTTACGCTCAAACTTGAATTGTGAATTATGTCGAGAAGTTCCAATTGAAATCAATCTACCGATGAATGAGAAATCAACCTTCATGTAGCATAGCTTCAAGTTTTATTCCTGGATAATTTCAGAAAATGCAGAGAGGAAAAGTTCAAAAACTTAATTCAAGTGGTTAAATTTTTTTCTTATGCAGAAATTCGACCGCAATAATATTTCATAATTTTTCGAAAATATGCCGAAATTTCCCGCCCTTTTTTTTCTTTTTTTTCGAAAAGAAATATTATTTCCATTTATAAAATATATTCTATTTAATAATAAATATCAGTAAGCTAAAAATGGATATGATGACATTGTCTATTATTGAAATTTTCGGAAAATTGGCTGAAAATTACCAAAATTCCGGTGAATTTCGGTCCAAATTTTGGTTTTGTTATTCCGGTGAATTCAATTCTGATGAAATATTCGAATTCTGATAAATGTATTATTTTTGCTAGAAATTAGAAAATGAATTATTTTGCTTTGTCTAATTGTATTACCAATAGTAATTTATTGATTAATAATGGCCCCTTTTTTTTTTTCATTTTTTTTTTAAATTTATTCCTAAAAATTCACATAATGCCTTGGTGATATGTATATATTTCTTTTAATTTAATTACATTAATTACATTAATCGTATCGTATAGCATATTATTTCGTTTGCAAATTGTCCAAATTTTGAAATATTTCCGTAATTATGAGAATTTTTTAAAGTTTATTTTAGAAATTTTCGATGATGTTTACAGACATTCAAGAGAAAATAGCTGAAGTAAAGGATGTGAAAAGTTTTGAAGGGCAATGCATTCGCAAATTTTAAATATTCTAGTGATTTAAAAACTATACAATTTCCGATGTTATTAAATTTTGTTTTTTGCGAAAATTGATTGAAATCAGATGAGCAAAACTGTACATATTTAAAAAATTATGGAAAAAAATCCTTCTTTTGAAAAAAAAACTTTATTTAAAAAAATCTTTTTCATTCTTTTTAATTTTATCATTCATTGCCTGGATTGAAATCATTTGCTTACTTTTTGAAAACTTTTTAAATATTTAACATAAATATTTATCAAATAGGAATTTAAGCGACTCCTTTTTTATTTGAAATTAACCTTACTAATTAGCATTTTGATTTTGATGAATTTGATAATTAATCCGATAATTAATTAGCTCAATTTTGCGATATTCAATTTTCTGCTTCCTTCTTAACTGTCAGATTGCATAATGCTATTTACTTAATTACTAATTAATCAAATGAATAATTTCCATGAATGCTTAAGGCAAATTTTGCCTTCAATTTATAAGATTGTGTATATTTTTTATTTTATATTACACAAATATAGCATTTTATTAGTTGAGAAGCGTTATAATTTTTATTATTGTAATAGTAAATTAGAAATTTGAATATTACGGGTTTCTTTTTCAAAATTGCTTTCTTATTTTATTTTTGTAATTGCTTTTATTTGAAATGAAATAAAAATTTGCTTAATGAATGAATAAATATGATAATAAATTGAATAATCAGGAATAAATTTTAAATAGATTCACAATTTTTCTCTAATTATTAAAAAATATTAAATTTTCGCAGAAACTGTTATTCATCATTATATAATGGAATCAATATAACAACAAATTATAGAAGAAATTGCTACAGAAAAAATATAGTATGTGATAAATTCATATTTTATTTCAATTACTAAAAAAAAAAATCATTTAAAAACGTTGACTGGTTGATTGATTTCATTGGTAGATTCATTTCATTTCAAAAAAAAAAAAAAGAAAAAAAGTTCAAAAATTTAATAAGTTTTGATGGTAAAAATGAGTTATTGGACGATAATAATAGGAATTTGTCGCTTGAAATCTTCAGAAGTATGCAATCGCAATGTTAGAAAACCTGAAATATAATATATTGAACAGACCTAAAAGCATCCCCAGTAGTATAATAAAAAATTTAAAAAAAAAAAAAAAAAACTAGTTAAAATTTGCGACTTCAATCGAATCCCCAATATACAACCAAAATTTCATAAATTAGAAGATAATTGCTAATTGGTTTCTGATTCACAACGTATAATATTCTGCTTTCTCACATTAAATAGCATTATTTCCATTTGTGGAATTTTTTGTAAAAGTGATAATTTTTATAAAATAAATGCGAAAATGAACATAATAATGCTATCGAAATTTTTCACATTTTCGACACGGTCGTTGGCACATCAAAATTAATTTCGGTTAAATTTAATTCCGATGAAATATTCGAATTCTGGTAAATCTATTAGAAATGTTTTTTGCCAGAAATTGCAAATATAAATTTTTTTGCTTCACTTTTATTGCACCATAAGTTAAAAATTTATTAATTGATGATGGTTCGTTTTTTTCTTTTTTTTTTTTTTTTAAATACTCAAAAATTCATATGATGCTTTGGTAATGTATATATTTCTTTAAATTTAATCACATTAATCATACCGTATAGCGCATTATTTTGAATGCAAATTTTCCAGACTTTAAAATATTTCTTTAATTGTGAAAATTTTTCAAAATTTACTTCAAATTTTCGACGATATTTTTTATATATTCGAAAGAGAGAATAGTTGAAAACAAAAAGCTTTATGTCTTTTTGTAGAAAAAATCAAAAAAAAAAAAAAAGACACAATAAAGAAAAAAAGCTTTTTTAAAAACATTAAATTCTCAATGAAAATGAAATCTAAAGCCAGAAATCTTTTAAATAAATACAAACTAAGAAAGCTTCCATTGAATGTCAATAGTTCATATCAATCTTTCTAAAAAATATTTCAAGACTTTTAAAAATTTATTCTTTATTTTAATATCATTCATTATATCATATTTATCAAAGAGTGTATATGAAAAAAAAGGAAAGAAAAAACTTTTCAAACTTTTAAAAGTTAAAAAAAAGTAAAAAATACTTATTGTAATATAAATTAAAAAGTTTATGGAAGTTTTAAATGAATGGATAAATTAATATTTGTTAAAAGGTGATAAATATTTTAGTTACGCTACTTTATTGATTCATAATTTTTTTTTTTTTTTTTTTCAATTTCAATGGTCTAAAAAATTGTTTGAAAAAAAAAAGGAGAAAAATTATTGTCATTCAAAGTGAAACCGCTTGTGCAATTAATTTATTTTACAAAAAATCAAAAAAAAAAAAAAACCATGTTGTTGCACAATTTTTTAAGCTTAAATTCTGTCTAAATTTTTTCCCTTATTGATTTTGTCTACCATTTTTTTCGTCATTAAAATTTGTGATTTATTATTTCAAGCAGAATATTGCAGAAGGAAAAATTTTCAGAAATCGACGTGATTTATAATTTGAGATGATCGCACAGTCATGAATAATAATTTATTTTAAAATTTAAATTATAATTTATAGTAGTTTAAATTTTTTCTCTAAAAATATTTACTTTTTTTTTAAATTTTCTTACTACTAAGTCATTTGTTTACTTAAATTGAGCAATGTGTCTGAATTAATTTGTTGAATACCTTTGTCACAATTTCGAGCATTAATTTGTAGCATTAAACTATTTTATTAAATTAAAATTTGCTGATTTTAGATGGTTTACTTTATTGCTTAAAATTATTTAACAATAAATTATCAATTTCTTATATTTTGAACATTTTATGATAAAAATGAGATGGGGTTTTTTTTCTTTTTGATTTGATCAATCAAAAATTAAAAGTTATCAGCTTATTACTTCGAAAATTTACTTCAAAATTATTACATTCAAAATAACTTAATGGAAATTAATAAATTAAAAGAAATTTAGCGCGTTTTTTCGAATTTTACAAATATTTTTATCCGAACTTTAACAGCACAACCTTTAACTAGTCATCATTTCTAATTCATTAATTGGTCAATTAATTAGTATTAATTATATAAAATTATTTAATGATTTTAATATTTTGAGGTATATTCACAGCCTTAAAAACTGCTCCAAGAACTTTCCGTTGATTTTACGATTTTTTTTAAAACTATTGCAAATAAACCAATTTCGAATTGCATCAAATAATATTTTTAACTTGCTTGAAGTTTTTGAAATGAAATATTTAACAAACTTGAAAGGAACTGTTTAACAACCATTTTTACGCTTCTCATCGATTATATCTTTCCAATATTGCCATAAAATGTTTAACTTGTAATTTGTTTTCAAATTGTACGAACAAAAACAAGGAAAGAAAATAGAATTTTTTGTTATGAGCACTACAATTCTTTTGATAAGATTTATTTTGATAGTTTGATTGACAATAACTTAAATATTTCGCATTTATTCCTGCAGAACAAGAATTTATCACTAGCATTACAAATTTTCTTTGAAGTGCTTTTCATTTTCCCTTTATCAACTATTTCGTGAACTTTTTTATTCATTTCTCTCTTTCAATACTTCAGCATGAAATTCATTGAGGAATTGTGAAGAAAATCGAAAATACATTGAAGAGAAGGAATTTTTACATTTCTCTTCAAATATTTTTCCAATGAATGTAATTCGAAACGAAAAACAAAAACAAAAAAATTGACATTATCTTGCATTGAAGCAAATATTTCTTGCATTTTCATTCCAAAAAAAGATTATTTTTTGCCGAACAAGATTTATTATTTTAAATATTATTTTCTAATATTTATTGAAAATAAATATTAGAGGAAGCAATTAATTTATTCTCAGATTTATTGCAGGATTAAGCATCAAAAGGAACCATTAAATATTTTTGTAACATATATGTTGCAGAAAATAATTTATTTTCAGATCATTTACCAGATAAAAAAATTTTACGGAAGCTTATTCCGGTAATAATTGTAAAAAGAAAAGATTCTTCCCTATTTTTTCGCATATTTTATTCCTTAATTCAAATTTTATAGTTTGAATTTCATTATAATCTTTTTTTTTTTTTGATAAAATTAAAGAAAATTATCATTCTAGAAACATCGGATTGGTTCCATGAAAGACTAAATTTTAGAATAGTAATCAAAATTTTTGAGATTACAGTGAAACTTAATCAAAGTAAATTCTTATAAATCATTTCTATTAAGAATTCCTCAGCTGTTTCATATTTCATCCATCGAAACTTCTCCTTATTTTATTTAGCTTGTCCAAATAAAATAAAAATTTCCGCTTTCTTATCCTGTCAAAGCTGTAAAAGGGTAAAAAAGAAGTAGGTTTATCTACATGAAAACACGCACCTATTCAAATAAATGCAATATTTTTTTCAAAATTTCAAATCAATCGATGAAGAACTTGAAATGTTGTGTCAAAAGTTACAACGAATATTTACATTTTCATTTATATCGATTATCGTCGATCATTATTTAGCAGTAAATCAATGATTTGTTGACTTTACTTTGTTTGTCTGTTAGTCTGAGTTTGTTTTTGGCGGGAAACATGTTTATCCTTATGCAGAGTAGGTATCTCATCAGTATGGGAACATGTGTATGTTTAAATGCAACATTGCATCAAATTTTTTAAAAATTTGAGTTCAATCGGACAGAACTTGAAATTTTTTGTGGCAAGTAACAACTAACATTGACATTTGATAAATAGTTTATGATAATTATAAATTATGTTTGTTGTGCTGTTAATTTGTGGTACCTTATATATGGTATCATATTTTTTTATTAGTACTATATATATAGTACGAAAAAACAAAATTTCATTATATATATCACCGTAATGTTGAAAATTTTAAACCATTCCTAAAATATAAATATTTTTCAAAATATCGATATATAATGGACTTCTGGTTATTTTTCAGCAAATTTTTGGCACTATCTGCCAAGTATATTTAAGCATTTCCATTAAAATATGAATTTTAAAATATATCAATGATAAAGTCGTATCAGATAAGACATAAATTGTCCTATTCGATAAAATGCGACAAATAAAATATGGCAATTTCGCTATCTGTATGACGTCACAATCAAAATTATTACACAATGCTTCTATTTATCACTATTTAATGGATACAAAATAGTTTGTTTCTCTTCAATCGAAACCAATCGCACAAAAACATTTCAAATTCACTATTTCAAAATTCCATCATTTTTTTCAAATTAGCAAGTCATATATCTTAGAAGGAAAAGATATCATACTTTATTCGATCTTACCGTTTTTAGTTTTCTTTAAATTAATTGGTACTACCATATCAAAATACATATTCTCAACTTGCTTAATTCAAGAAAAAAGGAAAAGAAAATAATAGTAAAATATCGTCTTGCAAAAAAAAAAGTCACAGTTAAAAATTCGAAATAATCTTTAGAAATAAATGTTAATGAAAAATGAAATATCATATATATAAAACTAAAATATGTGCATAAATATATATATAAGTGAAAAATTGAGATAATTTTGGAAAAATATTCTTTAATTTTGAATTTTTAACAGACTAATTTCAAGAAAAAGTTAAAATATATCCAAATTTAAAGGAGAAAAATTTTCAAAAAAAAAAAAAAAAAAAAAAAAATATCGAATTAAGCATTTCTTGTAAGATATTTTGATAAGTATTAAAATTTTCATTGTGTAATTTTTGTTCAAACATTTCAGATACCAATAATAAATGATCGAATCATGATGATTTTTAAATTATTACTAAATAGCAAACATAGGCGCAAATTCTCTTCTCTTTGTGATCAAGTAATTGAAAAAGTGAAGAAGAATTCAATTGATGAGAATAAGTGATCTTGCATGTTAATCATTAAAGATCGATGACATTCGACGATGGAAAAGGTGGGAAAAGACGACGAAAGATGAGAAGGCAAATTATGAAGAACGCGTTTGTAAAAAAAAAAAAAAAAAAAAAAGAAAAAAAACAAAAAATTAAAAAGAGAAGAATTTATTTGGCATTGGTGTGTAGTAGTGTGATTCTTCTTGTCTCGCTATCAACAAAATTTTTCGATCAACAAAAATCGGAATTCACAACGCAACAATTAAACGAATCATTTCGATGAAATTTTATTATTCGTTGACAATAAATATAAATTTCATCTAATCAACAATAACCTATAAATTAAACAATTCCAAATAATCGAAATCACAATTTTCAACCAATGATAAAGGAATTTGTGTTATTTTTCCTACCACTGTTACAAGACGTTATTGGTATTGGCTTTTATGATATACCGGGAAGTTATTGCGCAAAACGTTCACCAACATGTTGTCCAAGTCGTGATGATCAATGTACGATGCCAATCCTCGGCAATCATCTCTGCTATTGTGATATGTTTTGTGATCGAGGTGAACATGGTAATGATTGTTGTCCAGATTTCAAAGGAATTTGCCGACAAAGTCCAAGAAAATTAATGCAAAGTTAGTCAAATAATTTTAATTAAAGTACGAAATTAGATAAATTTAGATTAAAATAATGCAAATGATTTGCAAATATGCTGCATTTTATTATGCAAGCAATTTGTAAGTATATTGCATCATTTCCATATTGTATTATGTTATTTGCCTGTTTTTTTTTTTTTTTTTTTTCTAAAATTAATTTAATTTTAACGATTCTATATTAAGATGGTTAAATTGAATTGAATTCATGATAAATAGATTATCAATTTGTTGATAATAAAGCGCAATACTATGTCAAGAATATCATCATTGCAATCAAATTAGAAGAAATCATATTATCTGAATACATTTTTTGTCAAGAAATTCTTGAAATTCTATTAGTATTTGGCAGTTTTAAATTCTGAAAATCAAATCTAACTGTTTATTATATTCCTAATTTCTCATTTATCATTCATTTTTTAATTATAATTTTAATTAGTGAAGAAAACTTTTCTTAGTAATTAATAGCAGAATAAAAAAAAAAGAAAAGCTTTCGTAACAATTATGGGTGAAACTTAATATTAAAATTAATTTTATTTCCAATATATTGAAATAGCTATTTAATTTTCAAATTTTAAATTTCAATTATGTGATGAAAGTGTATAGAAAAAAATTTTTCATTGTTATTAATTTAAATTGATGAATATGAAATATTGTTAATTTTATAGTATTCAGATTGCATTCATGATGGAATAACATATTCAGAAGAAGATACAATCACCAAAAATTGCAATAAATGGTTTATTTTTCATCTTTTTTTTTCTTTTTTGCTTTAAATTAAATTTCTCACATAAATATTCACAAAGGAAAATTTTATCGGTTCAAGAAAACGAAAAAAATCGATAAGGATATTTTAATAGAACGAAAGATTGAAATTGAAATATTTATTAGTGAAAATATAAATAAAGATAGAAGCATTTGGGTAAAAAAAAATTAAAAATTTTAATAAAATTCAAATTGATATAAATGCATTCTTGTTCTTACTGAATTGCTTATGCATAAATTGTAAATTTCTTCGGAAATTTCAATTAGCTAATTTATAAAATTGATTTAAAACTATAGAATCTAAGTAATTTCATTATAAAATCTGAAAATATTTCGCGCAACATTATTCTCAAGACGAACGAAAATTGATTAATAAATCAAAAAAAAAAAAAAAAAAAAATGTTTCATCGATCATCAATCATCATTATCATCATCTGAATATTTATTTTTAAGTTTATTAATTTAATTTAATTTATTTAAATGGAATCATATTGTCGATTAATATAAACAAATATAAAAAATTGAATAAAAAACTAATTGAATACAGTAGGTATGAAAAAAGCTTAAACATGAAAAAACTGTAGGACAAAATTAAAAATATAAAAATTTATAAATTTTTTTAATGATCAAAATTGATGGCAGAAGTGATTCAAAATTATGAGAATCTAAAAAAATTCTACAATTAAGCGTTAATCTAATTATCGAAAATTGAGTTGAAAAATTAAAATTAAATTATTAATTTATTTAATTCTAATGCATTGATCGAAAAAGAACAAGTTTTTCTTTGCAAAATCCAAAATACTTTTTCAAATTGACTTCAATTCACTTCTTTAAAATAAACTTTTAAATTCCGAAAAATTATCACATTATTAATCGATAATGACATGAATTATTTTGGATACAAAAAAAAAAAAAAAAAAAATGCAAGATTAATTGTAAAATTTTTCCACATATTATCATATTTTTCAATTGGAAAAAAATTTTTCGTCTGACTAAATTTATTTTCTTTTTTCCAAAAACAGTTAAATATTGTAATCATTCAAGTAATTTTAGATTGTGAAATTTTAAGTAATTACAAAAAAATTTTTTCAAGTATTTTATCAAATTGCTCACTATGATCATTGAAAATTTCTTTTAATCTGAGAACATCACCAATCCTCATAAATTGAAATTAATTTTTCGTTTTTATCTGTTTCGAAAAAAAAAAATGATTTTATTTCATATACATTTCTTTTTAAAACTTAACACACTTCATGATATCCTCCTATCACTTTATCAATTTATCAAAATTAATCCTGAAAAATTTTAAGAGAAATTTTTCGCTTCTCACTTTTTTTAATATCTCACATCCTAAAGAACTATTATGTCAAATTGTCATGAAGCAGAGATAAAATTATCACAAAATATGGAATATTTTCTAGAAATTAATTGATAAATTCCACATTTGTTTCTAATCTACATTTTAATTTTATCTCTGTAATCAATGATAAGAGACAGTATCATATTTGACATTTCAGACGATAGGTCTTTGAACTTTTAAATAAAAATTTGTGTCATCGTTTTTTTTTTTCTCCAAACTTACAGACATTAATTAAGAATTCTATGGAAAGAAAAAATGAAAAAACTTTTTCCAGACTTTGAAGTTTTTTTTTTTTTCTTTGAACAATCATTCAGTCATCTTTTTTTTTTTGTTTTAAATTTGATTTTTGTAAATAATGCAGAAAGAATGTTGAGATTAATGAATTTTTGAAATTTGAAAATTTAACTTTACAAAGCTTCAAAGACAATTTCATTGATACTGCTTAGTAATCGATTATCTATCAATATTTAAATGGAGAACATAATTTTTGAAATTTATGTTCACTTTTTTCTTTCCTTTAACAGTAACAATTTTTTAGTCAATCCATTTTTTTCATTCATTTTTATTAATTTCAATTTTAACTTCAAATTTCTAGTTTGATTTCATTTAGAATATTTATTCGAATTATTTTATTATGTTTATTAACATCTGCATAATTTTTTATCCATTCTATTCAAATATCTTTTTTAATTTTATAAATTTTTCCGTTCTGTTCCTAATAAATTATATAAGTATTTGATTTTATTTGATTTCTTTGATTTTTTATTTGATTTAATATTTCCAAGAACTTTTGTTGACCTATGAATTACGAAATTTCATATTACATTATGTTAAATTTTTGCATGATTTTTCTTATATTGCGTCATATTTCAAATTATTTTAATTTATTACCTATTTTAATATATTTCCATTCTGTATTTTCTCTGACAAATTTGATATGATTTGATTTGATTTGATCAATTTGATATTTGACAAATTTTCTTTTTTTTTTTTTTTTTATTTTTAATCAATCTGCATTAATTTTACATCAAATACTTCGAACAGATGGTCACAGTTAAAATTTCGAATTAACAAATTCGGAAATTTTTGATTTTTTAGAAAAATTAGAGCTAAAAGTTCAATAGAACAATTTATTATCTAAAATTTTGGTTAAATCACGCGGGCTAATGAAATTATATTGACGAAAATCGATAAGATAGATCTTTTTAATAGATCTTGCAAATTTTTTAATCTATCGATCTAAAGGAATGAGGAAAAAATTATTTTCGAAAAAGAATTTAATTTTCTTGAAGTAGAGCTGTTAATTATTAATTATAGAATTAATATTCTTAACATATATGGAGACCAAACAATACATCTAAATTTCAATTCACATTTTAAGTCATTTAATATTTCAGTATACAAAAAAGCGTAGTTTCTATCTAAAAAGGTCAATTTAGTCAAATTATTTCAAAGCTTCGTACATTGCAAAACGTGAGATTTCAATTATCTCAATTTACCTTATTTTTATTCATTCCTAAGATAACCTAAAATATTTCCATTACCTGGATTAAGAAGTAAAGATGAGTTTTAAATTTCAAAATTTCTTGAAGTTTTAAATTTTGTTGAATTATTTAATGATTTTTTTCCTTTGCTGATTTTAATTTTTAAATCAAAAAGTTTTTGAAAGAATTTCTCTTTCACTCTTTTATTTAATTCATCTCACAAATTATTTGTTTACATTGTATAAAAATATTCAATAAGGCTTGAAAACAATTAGTTGGAATAATTTAAATTGATCAGATCAATTTTAAATTGTAAATTTATAAAAAAATTGATCTCAACAAGATTTTATGCAATCAATTTTATTGATTTGACATTTACAGAAAACTGTTTATCATATCATAATCATTGTGATAGTCATGCAATGATGGATACCAATATGATGACATCGACATTAAAATCAATCATTTTTAAGATCAATAAAACAATAGATTTCCGAGAATAAAACTATAAACAGTTATTTCATGCCGAAATATCTCTTTCTGACCTGATTTGTTATAAAGATTTTCTCGCTGATATATGGATCAGTATAATAATAATAATCAATAATAATAATTAATAATAATAACAAATAAAACTAATAATAAAATAATAATAATTAATAATCATAATGATAATAATAAATAATAATAATAAAATAATAATAATAAATAAAACTAATAATAAAATAATAATAATTAATAATAATAAATAATCATAATGATAATAATAAATAATAATAATCATAATAATAATAAATAATAATAATAATAATCGTAATAATAATTTCACTGAAATGAATTAAATGTTGAAATTTGCAGTACATGCATTGAAAATCAATGGAAATGTGATGATACACCGTGTTTGATTTCAGAAGATTTATTGGCGGAAGTTCAACATGGAAGATATACGTTAGTCAATTTTCATTTTATCGTTTAAAAATTTTTAATTACGCCATAATTTTATAGACAAAAAAAAATAGTTTTTATGGAATTATTTTCTTTTTTTTTTTGGCTAATTTTAATTGGCCAAAAAAATTTAAATAATTTATCGTTTGATTATTGCTGAAAAAAATTTTCCATCCAAAAGTAAAATACTTTAACAAATTGATCATAAATTCGAACATTTTAAAATATGAATTAAATTTTGATTCATTTAGAATTAAACTAAATCTTTATCCAACTTTCAGCTTAAATATTACCAGTAAATGCAATTTATATTATAAATTTCTTTTTTTTTTTAAATTTTCTTTCCGAATTAGTCTCTTGGAATTTCGCCATATTACAATTGATATTACAAATTATTGAAATGCTAAGAAAAAATTTTTCGAAGTTTTCAGCAAAAAATTATGTCAAGACATTTTAAACTAAAAATATCATCAAATTTCTAAAATACTTTTATTCTTGTCACATCAAAAAGATGAAAGATTATTCATTTCGTTTTTTTTTTTTTTTTTTTTTAAATGAATAAACTTTGCTTATTGAAATTGCACAGAAAATCTTGTACATTGACCTTCAAAAATAATTCACTGCTGTTGAATCATATAAAATGCGATGGAAAAATCAAAAAAAAAAAAAAGAAAAAATTTTTCATTTTTTTTTTTTGAACATTTATTTTGATAAGTCGATAGAACTCCTGGAGAAATGATTCATTTTAAATAATAATTTGTTCTGAAAAATGTCCGAAATAAAATATTTGAATTTTCAATTTCTTACAATTTCAATATTACTAAATTCGTGCATGTAAAAATTTAAATTTTTCAAAATTTTTCACTTCTAATTAAAAAAAAAAAGAATAGTCTTTGTAAATATAGCTGAATCTAAAAGAATTGTCTTTTTTTTTTCTTTGTCATCACAAAAAATTCTTATCATTTTGAATTCTTGAATTTTACACCAATAGCAAGAAAATCAATAATTAATTATGAAATTTTAAAATTAAGTTATTGCTAAGTATTTATTAAGAATAATTCATTGTTGATATTCATTTTATCAGCATCTTCTAGGCAAATTAGATTATTTGAATGAATTTGCAAAAAACATCAAATTTAAGATTAAAAATTGATGAAAATTTTTTGCTTCATTCAGATGGATAGCAAAAAATTATTCGCAATTTTGGGGACGTACATTGGAAGATGGAATACTTCATCGCCTTGGTACACTTTTTCCAGAACAAAGTGTTCAGGTAGTTATCGATCAGCTTTTTTCTTTTTTTTTTTTTTTTTTCATAATTGATTTTCAATTATAATTTTAATTTTTTCTGATCCCTTTTCTTTGATTTATTTTTTTTTTGATTATTTTCTGTTTTTTTTTTTTATTTTTTTACAATTTTCCAATGTATTTTCATTGATATTGCTTTTTTATTTCTATTTGCAACGTAATATTTTTGCATTATCATAATCTTTTTTTTTTTTTTTTTTTTTTCTAAATCCAAAAATATTTTTACAAAAAACGAAAAAAAATTGATCAACAAATTGTTGAAATTCATCATTTGTAGAATATGAATGAAATAGTTGTTAAACCGCGTGAATTACCAACAAGTTTTGATGCTCGACAGAAATGGCCTAATTTTATACATCCAATTCAGGATCAAGGAGATTGTGCCAGGTATACGGTACCATAATAATTAAAATCTTCATTCTCGTATTTTATGTCTTTGTTTTTTTTGTTTTTCTTAAGATAGAATTTTATCGATATGAAATTTTGCATTTCGAAATTAGATTTAAAAATTGTATTAAAAGTATAATTGAAATAATTTAAGTATTTTTTGAAATTTCCACATTTAAGTTGACTTATTATTTCTATCGCTTATCAAAGTTATCAGTTTTGTAGTTCATGGGCACAATCAACAGTAGCTACATCAGCAGATCGTTTAGCGCTGATAACGGATGGTCGACAAAATGTTGAACTTTCAGCTCAACAAGTTCTCTCCTGTAATCAACATCGTCAGAAAGGTTGCGAAGGTGGTTATCTAGATCGAGCCTGGTGGTATATTCGAAAATTTGGGTTCGTTTCGTTTTGTTTTAATCGAAAATCAATTTTTCGTCACAAAAATTTTTTTTCAAAATTGTAAATTTTAAGTGAAATAAGTTGATCTGATTGAAAAGAATTTATAATCAGATTTATCATCATCTGTTAATTATCATTTATTTATTTATCATTTATCATTTATTTATCAATTTATCATCTGTTATAGAGTGGTAAGCGAACAATGTTATCCATACGTAAGCGGAAGAACCAGAAATCCGGAAATATGCCAAATTCAGAAATCCCAGCATAATAATCGACGAAAATGCCCAAGTGGACATTCTAATTCACGAGTCTACCGTACTACACCATCCTATAGGTAAGACAAAATAAACATTTTGATTTTATCATTTGAAAATCAAAAAAAAAAAAAAAAAAAAATCAGCTTTTCTAAAATTTAAGATTTTGATAATTTAAATCAATCATTTGCAAATTACAGAGTTTCAAGTAGAGAAAAAGATATCATGTCCGAAATTTTAACAAATGGTCCTGTTCAAGCAACATTTCTTGTTCACGGCGATTTCTTCATGTATAGGTTAATCATATATCATCATTTCATTGATAAATTCACAATTTCATCATTTATTAACTTTTCAATTCTAATTTATTGCTCGATAATCAATAATTAATCAATAATAGATCAAAATCCTTGCAAGATTTATATGAAAATCTCATAAATTTGAGAAATTAATAATTAATCAATATTGCTCGTCAATCAATAATTAATCAATAATAATTCAAAGAATCTTTACGAAAAGAAAATGGAATAAATTAAAAATTTTTAGAATTATTAATTAAAGAATATCCATAAAGCATTCTTTATCTATTCGTTATCACAAAAATCCATGATATAATACACATTGTAGGTAATCATTCGTTGGATACTGTGAATTTTGTAGAAATTTATTGTAATTTCTTTAAACGATAGTTTTAACCGAGGACTTTGATCTTTTATTGATTAATCATTAATCATTATGTGTTCCGTAAAAAATCTTCTAAATCTCATCCTCATAAGAACGATCCTAATTCATTTGGTACTACAAATTTCACTAATATTATCCATTCATGTTATGAATATCGCAGAAAATGTCGCAAGTTTTGAAAGAATTTGCAGTTTTCTTTTGCATATTTCAAAATTAAATGATCAAATGATTGAATAAACTAATCATTAAGCTTAAATGAAGAAATATTTAAATATTTCAGTGCCGGCGTCTATAAGCATTTACCAACAACTGGAGAAACAGCCGAAGGATATCATTCGGTACGACTTCTTGGGTAAGCTTTTTCCATTTTAATATTCAATATTTCTTAAAAAATCAGGGAAAAAATGATATGAAATTTCCTTTTTTTTCTTTTTTTTCTAACTTTAAAAACTACTAAGAATGAATTACTGATAGCAATAAAACTGGATTTATCTCAAAAATAAAAAAAAACTAACAGGTGTTTTATTTCTTTTTTTGATATTACCAAATTTCAAATAATTCTTCAATTATTTGAATCAAATTATCTTCATCTATTTCTTGCTTTCAATTAGAAATTCAAGAACTGATAAATTCAATATTTTCTAAATATTGTTAATTCTTTATTAACAATTGGTAAAAAAAAAAAGAAAAAATCAGGTAAGAAAGTTAGCAATGAATTCTCTGCATTTCAATCGATAATTTCTAATTTAAAAAAAAAAAAAAGAAATGGATGAATTTTCAGATGGGGTGAAGATTATTCTACAGGATCACCAATAAAATATTGGATTGCGGCTAATTCTTGGGGTACTAATTGGGGTGAAAATGGTACATTTCGCATTTTACGTGGCGAAAATCATTGCGAAATTGAATCATTCGTAATTGGTGCATGGGGTAAAGAATTAAAGAAGCGTCGACGTTTGCGAAAAATACGACGACAACTTAGGATGTTATAATTATTCATACATTCTTCATAAATGATTAACTTTTTTGTCTTTTTCCTCTCAAAGCACTGCCTTTTTGATCTTTCATAAAATTGCTTGCATTCATTCGAGATAGGAATATCTCTAATTATCTTTAACTTATTCAATTAAAAGAAGATTAAAGTTAGATAATTAAATAATGGAAGAAATATTTCCCGTATCTATGATGATATAAATAAGCTATATAAATTTTGACCTTTTGATATAGTGATTACAATTGACAACTCATAGATAAAAAAAAAATCAAGTTGAAAAAGATCAAAATAATTCATAATTAAAAGTAAGTTGAAGACGGTCAACTTAATCGATAATTAAAAAATAAGTAGAAAAAGATCAAAATAAATCATAATTTAAAAAGCAATAATATTCTCAATCGACAAGAGATACATTCATTGCAAATGATGTTATTTTCATGATATGATATCATTATATGATAATGCTAATTTTTTGTTTGCTAGCTCAAATTTTGTTAGTTATCGCGAAATCGATATGATTGATCGTATCATGAAAATCTGAATATATTAAATTCTAAAATAGAAGCAAACAATTGCTATCGAAGTATAAATTATGCTTACAACTTTAAACTATAAATTATTTCTCATCAAAAAGTAGAACTAGTCGTTTGCGAATATTATTAATTTTTTAAATTTAAAATTCGAATAATTTGCATCTTCTGCTGGATTCGACAATTAAAATGTAAATCATTGATTACTGTTCTTTTTTTTTTCATTTTTCTTGCTATTATCATTCATTCTTATCACATGTTATCATTTTATCACTATTGCTATCATAATGTGATATATTTTATTTACGTATTTTGTGGTGAGATTTATCGTTGATCGAATAAATATTAAGAAGTTATTAAAGAATAGATAGCCACATACAGTAATCTATGATAATTTCATTTTTGCTAAGTAATATGAACTATCTTTTTTGAATAAAAATAACATTTTATTACTAAAATCATTAAAATCAAAATTCATTTTATTAATACGATATCTTCTTATTCATTTGTAGTATTTACTGATAATTGATATGAAACAAGTAATTCCACTTTCTAATGTCGTCTTGAAGCATGCCATTTCGCGTAGCTTAAAATATTCTAAAATAAACATGAGTAAATTAGTTATAAAAACCAAGAAAACGTTTCAGAATAACAAATTTGAAAGTAATTTCATTTGAAACTTTAAAACTTTCAATGGAATACATTGAAAAGAAACATTTCAAATTTATTTTTCCATTGCAATCGACAAAACTGTTTGATCATTCAATGGAATATTTTTGATGAAGCGATTTAAATCAAATATCAATTTTCCATGGCCAGTGTTCAGCTTGAATACTTTAAAATTTTCTTGAAAAACAAAAAATCAAAAACTATTCTATTATATTAATCGAGATTTTAATATTGCATTAAAAGTAATTTACACAATCGCTAGATTTTATACGCTACTAATTTAGGATTATATCCAAATTTGTTCCGTAAACAACAAAAATATTTACCTATTTGTATACGAAACACTATTTTAAAAAAATTTTCAAAATTTCTTAACGCGTAATCTAATTTGGAGAGGTAAGTGAAAATTAGAACATTTCTTTTTCAAAAATAACTTCTAAAAAAGACCATGAATCTTTGACAGTAAATAAAGTTGAAAAAAGGGCATGCAGTAAATAAATAGAAGTAATCTTAAGAATAGTCCAGAATAAGAATTGGAAAAAAAGGTAGCCAATAAAAATTCAAAAGATACGAAAATTAAAGAATTCAAAAATATAATGAAAATTTCTAAAACAAAATTTAAAAAGTATTTTCCTTCTTAATTTCTTTTCGTTTTACAAGAAATCGAAATTTTCGAAGAATTCAAACAATATTTTAATATCAAAATAAAATTCAAAAATAACTCGAAAAACCAAAAAATTAACATAAGAAACTCTAAAATTCAAAAATCTAGAGATTGGTTTGGAAAATTTAAATATTTTTAAAGCAGTGCAGAAACACGAAAGGATTACGGAATAGAAAAATTGAAAAAATTGATTTGAAAATTTGTGAAGTCAAAAAATTTCAATAAATTTCAAAATTTGAAGGAATTTGAGGAAATTTTTGAAATTTAAAAATTACTGAAGTTATAGGTATTTCTATCAGCAACTTATTAATTGAATGTATCACTATATGTATCCAGTTATGGCCTAATTTGAAAAATACAAAAATTTGCTAATTCTTTCATTTGTAATTATCCAACAGTTTTGAGATTGAAAATATTTTTCAATTTATTTATTTTGTATGATATTCGACATTTTAAACGAATCAATCATTTTTATACTTCAATAAATTTTTATCATATTTTATCACATTTCATCCCGATATTTTTATTGTATCAATTGGGAATAAAAAAAATAAAATCACTTAACATGTATAGACATACTATATGAACAAGAATAACTAGACAGCATAATTCGTTTCATTTAAAATTATAGAAATAAATATATATCTATAATGAGTTAATAATAAAATCAACCATTTTCCTCGCAAAAAATTTTCTTCATCATAACTGAGCAATCATGATCCAATAGTTGCATAGAGGGACTAGACGAGAACGACGCAAGAACAGAGATTTCATTGCCGTTAATTTCAGTTACCGATTTAACATATTTATCATACAAGCGTAATAATGTGCTCAGCGGATTGTCTTTGAATACATCACTATCAAGATAAAATGATAGACAAAATTGCAGAAACTGAATAAATAAAAGGAAAAAAGTAAATTAAAATGTAAAAAACTGGATAAATCAATCAGAATGTTACTTTTTCAAATGGTGAGTTATTGTTGTCGCCATATATGAATTCAAATTTTAAATGTGAATCATTTGAATTATTATAATTGAATCTGGGGAGTGGAAATTGCCTCATTGTCGATTTTACATTGCACAAGTGATTGCATTTTTTTTTCCAAAGTTTTGTGTGAATTTTAAACAAAATTCCTAAATTTGAATTGAGATGTTTCCTTTGCTATGCAAATCTTTGCATTTACACTTTGAATTGGTATTCTTTTTTCCAATAACATTAGCCTTATGGAAGAGACCAGAAAAATTCGAATTTATTTGAATGAATATGATTACTATTATTAATACACTTATTATTATTATTAAAGATTGTATTACTGGCTAATCATACATTTTTATTTTTGGATCAGAGCAAAGCATTGTCAACAGAATCGTCTGTATTACAAAAAATTTTTGTGGCAGTATTTCCTCAATTTTTTTACGGAATTTCAGGACCCCTCCTTTTGATCATACCTCGTTGAACATTTTAGTTCTCCTACTTGATTATCCGTTCATTATTCTTCGGCTCATTTGCATCGTTTCGTAGTAAAATGGAAGCTTATGCCTAATGACTTTTCGAGGAATTTCAATGTCATCTGCATAAAAAATAAGAAATTTACAAAATTAAAAAACATTCAAACTAGCATAATTTTGATAAAAATTAATTATCAAATATTAACGATGATAAAATATATTATTAACAATAACATTGCTCTTGTTTATATTGATAGTAAGCAATATTCAACATATGATAACGTTTAATTATAATAATAATAGTCATAAGAATTTCATTGATCGTAATTTTGATGATTTTCAATGAGTATGACATAAAGGGATTAAAATTTCTAATCTAATTAATATCAGTTTTTGATAACTTTCTCTTAACTTTTCTTGGTGGTTTCTTTTTTTAAATTTCTGAATAACTAATTAGCATCCTTTTTTTTATCTTAACTTTGCTAAACATGTACTATTGCAGTATTCATTTTGATTTCATTTCAAATCAAAAAAAAAAAAAAAAAAATTAAGCAATTAATTTTTTTGCAATAATATGAACTCACCGGCGTGATTATTTGCGATATTACAATTTATTTCGTATTGTTAGCTCTTTTTACGCGAAATTATTTCTGAAAAAATAATTTGCTGAAAATTTATTTCTCAAAAAGGAAATCGAAAAACAGATGCTATATTTGTTAGTTTTTCTTTTCTTTTTATTCCTTTTCAATGTTTTTATAAATTTTGCATTGAAATTCTTCGAAAGATTCCTTTTCATATATGAAAAGAATCGAATTTTATTCAATTTGCTTTCGTATTTTATATTTCTTTTTTTTTCCATCTATTTTCCTTCCTATTCTTTCTTTTCTCAATTTTTCAAATAATTTGAATAAAATGGACGGATGGATGGATGAATGAATGCCTTTTTTTTGCACTCGTTTTAGAAAAAAAAAAGTCACCTTTATTTTTTTTAGTTTAACTCTTTTTTTCATTTATCTTAACTTGATACCATTAGTATGAAAACAAGAAAAGATGTCCTAAAAGAGCTGATAAGCTACATTCATTCATTTATTAAAATGAAAAAAAAAATGATATTAGTTTTAATGGTAAACATTTTAAAAGCTACCAAAATTAACATTTTATATGATTTAAAATTTTTATATTTGAAATTTGAAATTGAAAAAAGATTAATTGATTTAAAAGATTAAAAAATCACAAAATTAGGAGGAAAAAAGTTTTAAAAATGTATTTTTAGTTGATTTTAAAATAGAAGCATGAGCAATTTTTCTTAATGTTCAAAATTTTCGAATTTCATAAAAATTCATTTATTAGAATTTAGAATAACTTTCATTCTCAATTTTTCAATTGTGTTCTCCATTTCAAATAGCTTAAGTTCTTAAGTTCAAATATTAGTAAAGTCTCATTCTCTGTGCCTCATTGAGTGATAAGAAGGCATCAAATTTTTTTCTAAGAATCATTTTCGATTTCATCTATGGTTGCAATTTATGGCAAATAATAAAATCTAAATTTTTTTAATATATTTTTTTCATCTGTATTTTGGATTTTATTAAACCATTTTTATCTTACATTTATTGAAATTTTTGCAAATATCACGTCGCACTTATCATTTCTGTGATTAAAACAAAGAATTTTATAACTAATTACTGAATCATAATGAAACGTGAAATGAAATCATTATCAAGCATGATTGAAATATGCTAAAATATATAACACCGAATATTACTTTTTATTTTTTTTTTTTGCAATTTCTGACTATTTGAAATTTTAAATTATATTGAAATCTTCTCAAAAATTTAGCTGAACTATTTTTACCAGCAACATTTTCATTAAATTTTGTAAATTTTAATTCGTATCTACTTTTTCTTTATGCTTGAAAACTTCATCAATCATTATTATTTTCCATGAATATTCGCATATAATTTTCACAATTTGTTATTGTGATTTTTTCAAATATATTTCTTTTTTTTTCTCTCGAAATTTACAATATTTTTGCTAAAATTAAGCATTTCTCATCATAAAAAATAGTTTAATGTTTTGAAAAGATTCAATATCAATGATTAATCTTAGCATCGAAAAATCCTATTCATTATTTTCAGATCCATTCCAATATCATTTTTATCTATAATCAAGAAATCTTATGAGCAAGAAGAATAAAAAAAGAAAAAAAAAACTATTGATTTATAAAAAATTTTTATAATATTCTTCAGCATTATCTTTTTAAAAAAATAAAATTGCATTTTTAAGAAAAATAAGAATGACAAAAATTTAAAATTTAAAATCCAAAATTTATAATTTTTTCAAATTTCTTAAATCATATTTGTTCAGTCTATTTAGCATTTTACTAGCTTGGATCCCTGAAGATATTCGATCGCCAAATTGTTATTTTGTTGTTTCTCAAATGTCAATCAACCACCTGCTTCAAATTTACTCTTTTCATGCACCCATAATTATTACTTCCTTTCGTCACATGAAATTAATTGATCGCAATCAAATCGGCGATAGTCTGTTGCGACATTTATTTTATCCATTAAAGCAAATCGTATATCTTACATCAAATCTATTTGAAAAGTTATATAATATATGCTTATGACTTTATTAATAGTTTCTATCGAAATCAAAACATAATATGTTGTGTTTTTTTTTTTTTTTTTTCAATTTGCGTGAAATATGATCAGAATTTTTTTTTTTTTTTTTTTTTGTTTTCAATTTTTTGTTTAATTTGATGTAGAAAGAAGAAAAGTGAAATAGAAGCAATGGCAATTTTCACTAAAAAATTCAAAAAAAAAAAAAAAATAAGAAAGTTTTTCCTATCAATATTCAACAGCTGCTTTTATCACCTGATTTTGAATGCCTAATAGACAAATCATCTGATGAAGATGTGAGCCTTCAACATAGAAGATTTTGAATAGATTTTTCAAATTTTATGTTTGCTGATTAATAACAATCTTATGTTAGAATTGAAAAATACGAAAATCGCTCTCTTTTTGGCTATCATTTTAAATGAATTGAATCCATTATGAAAATAGCTTTTAACTTCATATTTTATGCCAATAAACTGAATTGAGTTAAAATCAATTAGGAAAACTTTAACTCAAAATTTAAACCAATAATAATTTGAATTGAAAATCTAAACTAAATTAATTTCTGTCGCAAAATAATTTCAAAAAGTTCAAAAAAAAAAGCAATAAATGTACTATTAATGTAAATTGCGTTGAATAATTGAAATTTGAAAATTGATTTCATTCATTTTCAATTTTTCAATATCTGCCAGAATAAAAGCAAAAAAATCGCGGTAGACGGGGGAGATGGCAATATGGGATGATGATGATGATGATGATGATGATGATAATGATAATGATGTATGGAATGAAAAAAAATCAGCTATGAAGAAGTTAACAACGAGAGTAAGAGAAATTTCGCTGTCTGATCTAATGTTGATATGATGATTTTGATCAGTTAATCATCAATCACATCATTTATTGTACTTTCTTTATCGATTTCATTTTTTTTTTTTTTTGGAAAGGTCATTTCATCTTCCTTTAACTAATTAGTTTTGATTAATTAGTTAATTTGTCCTCAGATATCCCAAGAATGATTGCCTTGTTCTAAGACTAATGTCAAGAATAATTACTCTCTGTTTAGGTTACATCAGGAATAACTTCCCTCTATTTCTAGGTTAGTCAGAAAATAATCATTTTATTTTCGGGTTTACATCGGGAATAACTACTATTCTCCCGGTTACATCAGGAATAACTGTTTTGCCTTCCGGTTACACCAGGAATTACCGCTCTGATCTTCCGGTTACATCAGGAATAACTGTTTTGCCTTCCGGTTACACCAGGAATAACTGCTCTCTCTTCCGGTTACATCAAGAATAATTTTTCTTCTTTTCAGGCTACATCAAGAATAATTGCTATTCTTAACTTTGAATTGGCATTTTTCTTCATTTACTTGCGATTAAATTCATTAATTTTTTGATTTTTCCTTTGCAAAAAAAAATTTTTTTCTCTAAATTTAAATTTACAAAGAGCAAATCTAACGGTCGCAACGTTTCTCATCGCTTATCTGCGATTTTCACGCTGATCATTTGTTGCAAACAATCGCTAAATAATTCAAAATCGTGCTGTAATTGAAAATGAAATTCCTTTTTGAGATTTAACATATATCTCTCCATTCATTAATTTAAGCAACTCGTTGATTGATAATTTAAGCTTTCATTGTTTCATTAATTTAAGCAATTCATCTTAATTAATTTTTTCAAAACATTTTCGAATTTCCGTTCATTTTTTCAAATAAAAGTAAAATTTACTTCTTAATTTCCAACCATGTTATTTTGAAAATATAAGAAACTTCCGGTTAGAAAACAAAAATTTTTCATCACGACCTAAAATAATTGAAAAATTGAACATAAAGCAATCGTTTATCATTCATTTTATCAGTGAAATTTGATTAAATTCAAGAATTTAAAGCTTTTAAAGCTATTTTTGATAATAAACTAATTTCTCTTGTTCCAAGAAATTCATCTCTGTCACCACAAGATTAAAAAAATCCTATTTACACTTATTGCTGACCTTGCCTAATCATACTAGGAACGAATAACTCTCCAATTCAATCAAACTAGAAATCAAATTATAAAGTTTCAATCATTTCTTTTTTTTTTTCTTTTTTTGATTAATTTGGGCGGTGAAAAACGTTGTGAACTTCCAAATTTTTTGGAAAATTTTTGCAAACAATCATTCATTTACAAAAATTTCTCAGATAAATGCATTTGTTTTACCTTTTCTTTTTTTTTTTTTTCGAATATTTCGATAATCTTTTCAAATCGTTTCAATCAAAATTGGCAATTAAAAATTTCAAAATTTTCAGAATTTCTTATTTTTCTCTTTTTTCTTTTTTACATTCCAAGTTTTCAATTTGTTTACCGTGCAGATTTAGGGACGAAATTTGCAATGAATTTTTATGTCGTCTATTGTCATCATTGTTTTCATCATTTCTATCGTTTCTTTTGATCTTTGATGTTCTCTTCTTAAATATATGTAAACAAATAAATAGAATTTTTTTAAAAAAAAAAAGAAAAACTAGGATGAAATGTGTTAAATCAATATTTTTTTTTTGTACAGTTTTTGAATGAATATTTAAGAGTAAAAGAAATTTGAACCTATTGACCTTTTACTAAAATTCGGAAGAAATACCAGACAGATGAAGCAAGCACCACTCAAAATCAATAATTTAATATTAAAAATAATTTTAAATTCGTAAATTTAACGAAATCATTTCAAATCTTATAAGATTAAAAATTCCGCTATAATAAACTTAAATTTAAAATTAAATAAGAAACTAAGACTAGAATTTAGAAGGAACGATCAATAGCTAGTTTTATATTTGATGAATTTCAGTGAAATTAGCGCTTCTTTCAAATTAAAATCAATAATTCAGTATCAAAAATAATCACAAATGCTTGAATTAATGAAATTATTCCAAAATCATATTTTATATATTTCTTAATAAATTTTATTAAAATAAGCTTAAATTCACAGATCAGATAAGGAATTAATTAGAAATTTAGAACCAATGATCAAAAAATTAGTCTAATATTAGATGAATTTTAAATGAAATTATCACTTCTTTTAAATTGAAATAATTTATCGAAATATAACTTTATCATGATAAGAAAATATTGTAATTTCTAAACGGATCATAATTAAATATCCAATTATGCTTCAATTAAATTACTATTGATAATCGATTCTTTATTTTATTATGGAAAATTTGAATGAATTCTATTCGATAATTGATTTCATGTTATTATCGACCCAATTCTCAATTCTTTCTACTTGGCAATTTTCAAGTGATACTTCAACATAAATTAGTCCAGCTGTTTTTCTTTTTTTTTTTTTTCTACCTTTACCAATTTTATCCATTCCCTTTTTCCAGTCATATTTTAATTTATTCATTTCTTTCCTCTCATTTTTTTTTTTTTTATATTTTAAATTAAAAATTCATATATGATATATATGCAATCTATTTAAAATTGAATAAATATTGGAAAATTCAGCAATAATTTTGTATCTCAAATTTATATCACAAAGACGATTAAATTGGTCTCTGTTTTAGTTGCAAATGATTAGATAATTTAATCTATTGATGACCGGTTTTGATAATTGACATAATCATTTATCGATTAATAATTAATTATTAAATTTAATTGTTGAGTGTTCTAAAATTATGTTTCAAATGAATGATTTGAATTGCATTTGTAAATAATTATTGTTAAAGATCTATTTCAAATCAAATAAGAATATAAGTAAAATATGATAATGATAAATTTTTAAACAAAGAATTTAAGGTACCAGAATAAATTTAAGGAATTCATATCACCTTGTTTAAATTTATGGTACCAGGAATAAATTTAAGTAGTAACATATTTGAAATGATTCAATCATGCCAAAATGATATTGCAATTTCTTAATTTGCTAATTAGATTGACTAATTAGCGGACATTTAATGAATTTTTTTTCCAATGAAAGTCATTTTTGAAATGTTTACATATGCATTTGTCAAAAAATGTATATTAGAAAGTTTATGATTAATTAGTTCGCTTCATTAATCAAAGATTCTTTTGACTGAAACTACTCATATTCACTTAGCTATTAATTGAATACTTTATCAATTATCAGAATTAAATTTTATCAACTTATTACAAGTAATATGCATTTAAATCGAAATTACTCATTATTGATTTGACTATGAATGGAATATTTTATCAATTTATCATATTTAAATTTCATTTCATTATGACTGGAATAACTTATAATTAATTTAATTAGTTTTACCAAAAGTTCAGGTTAATCTAAATCTGACCGAATTAAATTTGCCAAAAATTTGTAATAATCTAAATCATTGAAAAAAAAGATATGAAAAAAAAATTGAAATTTTTCTGCTAGTTTTATCAAGTTTTTCTTTAAAAATGATGCATAAATTAGTATGTTGATAGGATACACCTGATATTATTTAATAAAAGTAATATCAGGTGTGTCCTGTTAATGAATAACTTTAAAAAAAGTAATATCAGGTTTGTCCTTAAGTAACTTAATAAAAGTAGTATCAGGTGTTTCCTTAAGTAAATTAATAAAAGTAATATCAGGTGTTTCCTTAAGTAAATTAATAAAAGTAATATCAGGTGTTTCCTTAAGTAAATTAATAAAAGTAATATCAGGTGTTTCCTTAAGTAAATTAATAAAAGTAATATCAGGTGTTTCCTTAAGTAAATTAATAAAAGTAATATCAGGTGTGTCTTGTCAACATCCTAATTTATGCATCAATGCGCATTAAATTCATCTCTTACCTGCAATCAATTTCATTCATAAATCTAAAATTGTTTACTGATATTTGTTAGAATTTCAAAATGCTACCTCACCTCTCAGTATGCTTATAAAAGCAGTAAATTCCGGAAATTTCTTCCGGACTTTCCGGATGTAAACAATTTTTAATAAGAAATATAGCAATAGCTTTTGTCTCATAAATTACGAGAACAAATAAATTTTGCATATATTAAAAAAAAAATTACTTCTAATAAATAAATGATCAAATTCAATATGCTAATGTTTCAATTAAATTAAAATGTTGGAAAAATGGAAAAAAGACGAATTTCAATTTAAAAATATTATTTAAAGCATCAAAATTTTAAAAATAATAATTTTTAGCATTTCTAATTTCTTCTTTATTTCTTAATTCAATGCTAATTTTGCTTTTAAAACTCAATTGTTACTTTATCACGGAAACAGATGTTATAAGTTTAAAAGTTTTCAAATATCAATCCTCCAGACAATTCTTTCAACTTTCAAAAGTTTGAAGGGTAACATTGATAAATTGGTTGGAAAAAGATTGATGGTATGATAACTTGAGTACATCACAAACATCATCATGGCAAATAGACTTAGGTATTTAATACTACAAATATTTTGAAATTTTGAAGAAAATTTTTGAAATTTTCCAGAAATTAATTTTTCGCCATTTTCACAGTTTCATCGGATAACTATTTATAATTTAGTTTGCTTTAATTTTTTTATAATCAAATTTTTATAGCATTAAGCAATTTTGGAAAGATCAAATTAAGCATAATTAGATTCAGTATTAGGTTGGAAAAAGTAAAAGAAAAAAGTTTTTTTTTTCTGTTAAAAAAGTTAGGAAAGAAATAAAATGAATTAGAATTAGTCATTAAAAAAAAAAAAAAAAAAAAAAGGAAAGAAAATTAAGATTGCGAAATGAACAAACTCTGAAATTTTTAATAAAGCATAAAGTTGAAAATTTTGCAAAGGAATTTGTTTTCAATCGTTCTTCTTAATATGCACCAATGATGTTTAAACTTTTACATTCAAGCAATTTGTTGACATGAAAAATGTATAGTATGATTGCTAACTTATTGTTTGCTTAATGAAATGAAGTTCGTGGATGTTTTTTTTTCTTTTTCTTCCCAAACACAACCTCTTGAAATGTTTCAATGAAATTTTAAAACGGTAACAGCTGTTCCTTCTTATGTTATTTTATTTCATTTCTAAGATTATATTTTAAATGGAGGAAAAAAACATATTTTTAGCAATTTTTGAGTTTTCTTCATTTCTTGTTTAAAACTTCAATTTTTCACGTATTCTATCAATTAATATTTATGGCTACTTTATAAACTTTAAAAAAATTCAATAAAGAATATTGACGTCCTTTTGTTTGCAAATATAAAAAATTCCAATTTTTTTTCTCGAATCAACAATGTTTTGAGTCTTTGCTCTTTCAGTCTTTACAAAATTTCAATCTATTCGGAGTAATGAAAAATAAATTACGAATTTCAACTTTTTTTTCCAATCAAATTTCATTTTTTCGTTTTAATTTCAAATTTTAAAATTTCAATTTCACTTTTTTTTTCTTTTTTCTTTTCTTTTTTCTTTTGTTAAATTTATCGTTACAATTCGTGCACAATGAAATAACAAAGTGAAGGTTGTTTTTTTTTGTGGATTATTTCTCAACAATTCAACGATTACCACCCTAACAACCAGCATGCTTTTCATTCGTTTCAGTTGGAATTCGAAATCTTTTCCGTTTCATCTAAAATTTTTGTTTTCTCTTTTTTTTTTCTTCTTTTTTTTTTTTTTTTTGGATATTGAACCTCTATACTTTAAAATCAGATTTATAACATTAAACTGTTGATAATTGATCATCTGAAATGAAAAACCAATTAGAGGACAAATAAACTTATACAATATATCAGCTCATTGTCTGTTCTCCTCATTCAAAAAAAGATATTAAACACTTTGAAATATCTCAACCAAACTCTTCAAAACTTTTGCATAAATCATATATATTATAAGTTACCTCCAATACAAGCATGAAAGACTATTGATATAAAAAGGAGATCCTGAGATTACTCGTTTTAATCAGTTTCAAACTTAATCAGTTCTTACTCATATTACTCATCTTATCCAACAATCATTATTTTCCAATTCAGTCCAACTTCTCGATCCATCTCTACTAATCGTGGTATAGTCTGATTTTATTTATTATACTTTATTTATTATATTTTATTATATTTTATAATATACAAGAATCAGTCCTCCATTAATCAATAAAACTTTCTCATCAGTAAATCAAAATGTGAAGTGAATAACGGAAATGGATTCATTAAATACCAGTTTTCATTCATGGATTGGAACAGATTTTTTTTTAGCAATAACGAATTTTTTCAGATTTTTTTATGATTTAAGATCATATCTGAAACATTCACTTTTCCTCCAACACAACTTTCGTTTTCACTTTTTGTCAATAAGAACGTCTAATTTTTCTTAGTATGTCACTTGCTGCTGAAGTAAACAATGAATGCAAATAAAACATTATAATGATAAGTAATAGTTATTTAACTTTTGAAGAATATCATGTCATAAAAAGGATAAAATTTTGATAAAGTATGCTTCACATTTAGAGAATGATTAAAAGTCATCGAGAAAAGAATATCCTTACTTTTTTGCTTCAAAGTTTCCTTTCCAAAATATTTGTACCCACATTGCCAAACATCAAAGCTCGAGAAAGAATGACAGAGATGTTAATTTGTAATGACCAAAATTGATCAAGTTTTTCTCGTTACATATTCTTTATACCCTTAATTTCATTTCCTAACATTCAATTAGAAAGAGACTTTCTCGTTTTCTTCCGTCACTGGCAAAGCCGTGTTATTGAGCTGGTTTGGGTGGTTCTTTGTTGTCTATATTGATTCGTTTTGAGTTGTCTAGTCACTGGCAAAGCCGTATATCTCGCTGTGAATAACTTTGATATTCTAGACGATGTCAATGAATTATGTTACCACTGTCTGATGTGTGTGTGTATCTGTGTGTTTATGTATGTGTGCTTGGATGAGCATGTATATGTGTATCTGAGCGTGTGTGTTTGTATGTCTTTTGTGTTGCGTATGAGTAGGTGCGAGATATTACGTTCGTTCAAGAAATTGTATGGATTCACTCTGGTTAATGACTTGGAATCTCACTTTATCCTGATTTTTAGGGATTTGAGTGATTTTTAACTCTTTTAAAGCTGTGAGAAGCCTTCAATACTCCCAAACGAATTATAGATGTAGAACACAATTTCTTGTTCTAAAGTAATAGTAAGGAAACTGAATCGTTAGATATATCAGTGAGCATGAATGATGTTTATCATTGTTAATATAGGAATAGAAGTTATCTGACAGTTGAGTAATGATGCTGAAAACTCAATGATAAGGCGATCGTATAATTGTTTTGGGAGATTCACGTGACTAATAATAAAAAATGCTGCATAATTTCCAATAAAGTACGGCTTATTAATTATATTAAGTGCCTAATCATTAATGGGAATACTGCTAACCAGGATTTTCTGTATATTACAACATATTGAAATATGAAATGAACTTTGAAGCATTAAACAACATAGTTCCTTGATGAAAATCCAAACAGCAAAAAAAAAAATCCAAACAGTACAAAATATATAATTGCAAGTTGCTATAAGACTCACCTGTAGCTATCGTCTGAATCTAAAATGAGAGGAGCTTATATAAAACAACCGCTATGTATTCATGCTAATTAAGCAAGACGATAATAAATATCGTTAAATATGATGTATTATCATGAATTGTAGTATTGACTGCTTATTGCATGTTATTTGCAGGTTACTTTGCTACTGTATATGTTGGATATGAAACAGAGTTGTTACTGGAGAAGAAATAACAACAATGACGAATATTGTTACAACCGAAAAGGGTGAAAAATTCACCTTATTCTTCACTATACGTAGTCCATTTTCTAACTTCCATCCTTGTCGTTTCACAATATTCGAAGATGTTGGTAATGGGAAACCGGAAAAAAGGTGGTACTATTCAACAGAACAGTATTATATGTTGGTATTTTTTTTTTTTTTTTGTTT
>JAOVVO010000757.1:0-38369 GCA_028564675.1 Onchocerca lupi | reverse complement strand
CGCTCTTCCGATCTTTATTATTATTATTATTATTATTGATCATTATTCTTTATTATCCCCATTATCTCATTCAAATTTTTTTTTCTAAAAATGTTGATAATATATATGGAAAGTTAAGAAGCAAATTGATAATATAAATCATAATTGATAATATCGTAGAAGTCATTTGTCGATTATTTGACAAAAACTATTACTGCTGATATTTGCAAAGTTCTCACAGTACAAGGATGATTATTTAATTGTGTAATATTAATAATAATAATAATGATGATGATGATAATTATGTATTGGTCATGATGACGATGATGACAATAATGATATGTCAATAATGACAATGATATGAGTATGCATTGATGATGATGGTAACGATAATGATATGCATTATCAGAAAGTTTGTTTTCTTAAGACAATGCCAATGTTTTTACTTCTCCATATCTTCTACGCTATCATTTTTGTCCTCCTCTTTTGACTATTATCAGCAAAAAAAAAAAAAAAAAGAAAAGAAATACAAACATTTAAGAAATCCAATTTTCGCAACATACTTTTTATAATTTAAATGTTTCGAAGAAAATTTAACAATAATGAAACATTTATCTTCAAAAACTTTTCTAAAATTCTGGAACAATAAAATTATAAATACTATCTAAAGTTTCCATTTTAAAGCTTATTTTTCTACTTTATAATCATGCTATTTTATATGAATGAAATTTGAAAAAATTACTAACTTTATTATTATGTATTTTCTCATCGATCATTTATTTGTTTAAATATTTCTAATAGATAATCTTCAAACAAAATTTCTAATTGAATATTTGCTAATAAGACAATCGAATAGATATTATAATTTCCCATAATAAATCAAATAATTATTATAAATTAAAAATTTAGGAGCAAAAAGGAAAGAAAGCATTCCAATTTCTATTAAAAAAGCAATCTTGCCATATCAAGAAGTCTCAATTATGTAGGAATAAATAAATAAATAAGAACTCTAAATGAAAATTAATCATAAATATTTATGAAATCAAACGCCGACTATTTGTTGTAAGAAAAGAAATGAATAAAGTATAATAGCTACTAAATTTTAAATGAAATGCCGCAGTACTAGTTTTTTTTGCTTTGTTTTTTCGCTTTTTTTTTTTTTTTTTCAAAAACTTTTTCTCTCCTGTCTTATCCGGAATTCCCGGAATACCTTTTTTTTTTTTGCTTTTCTTTTTTTTTTATCATCAATTATTACCATCTTAAACAAAACTTGTAATATTCATACAAAATTCGAAGATAATAATTCAGTAAACTTTAAAATTAGTACCTCAAGTAATATTTTTTGCAAATATGTAATCATATATGTTGCTATTAAATATGAGAATGAAAAAGAACTAAAATGGATGAAAATGAATAGAAATGAAATTGAAATATTATGAAATAAAGTGAAATTCAATGCAGCAAGTAGTTGCTATGGTAATTGATAATAGTACAAGGAAGTAGGAGGAAAAAAAAGTTATTTAAATGAAGATAGCGATGAGATTTATATAATTATAATTAAAATCATAATAATTAAATTATGTATTAAAATTTCTGTTAAAAATAAATTTGCAGTAATATGGCAGTGTAAATTTGAAAACAAAAATAGGTAAGATTATCTAAAATTTCGTTTAAAAAAACTCCTGCAATTTTTTTCTTTTTTTGTTCTTGAAAATTTGTTAAACATAAGTCGGAATTCTTTGAGGAAATTTAAAATTACTATTTATTGATATTATCATTATAGAAACGATAAAGATCATTTCAAAATTTATCCTAATTTTCTGGATTTAAATGGAAAATAATTCATTTCCAGTCAAGCTTTACAAATATTTCTAAAAATACTGTCGGAAGGCGTTATAATTAAAAATTTTTTTGAATTTTCACTGTGAAATTTCGCAAAAATATTGATTAGAATGAATAATGGAAATGATAAAACTGAAAAAAAAAAAAAGAGAATTATGATGAAATTGCAAATGCTAATTAGAAAAAATATGATGTAAATTTACAGATAATATAATACTTTTAATGCCATTTTTTAGATGATCAATAATATTTAATTTGTATATTTAACAACACCGTGAATTATTTTACAAAACACACTGAAACTTTCGCTTATTTTAATATGCCATTTATTAATAATTATTCGTAAAATTAATTAAATCTTCTTTAGAAAACTGGAAAATTATTCAAAATTCCAAGTCTTTAGATTAAAAAAAAAAAAAAAAAAAAAAATTGTATTAATTTTTTTTGAGAATTTCAGGTTAATATTTAAGTACATTATTTTACATTATTTCATCCAGAAAAAAAAGAAATGCAAAATTTTTGAACGCTATTTTCACTATCACAATTTTTCACTGATTCATACTTTTCTTATCCAAAATAGACAAATCATCAAATGCGAATGATTAATCATTGAATTGATTGCATGATACTGAATAAAATTGATGACATTTCATTCATAATTTTGTAATTTTTCAATATTTTGGAAAATTATTTAAAGCATTTTGAAAAGAAAATGGAATTCTGTAAAATATTGCTTGCATAAGAAGATTAGATCTTAAGATGAAAAAAAAAAAAGATTTAGCACCAAAAAATTCTTCATGAATTTTATAATAAAAGGATGAAGTTTTTAGGAATTTTATCGCGACAAGTTTTCGATGTTTTAAAAAATTAAAATTTAATGCATAATGCGTCCGAATTTCTAGAATTTGTTCGAATTTCTAAGATTTCATTTGTTGACATTCGATTTGAACGAATTCAAATAATGATCGCTGTAAAAAAAGGTTGACTTATAAATTCTTCAATTTTTAATTATAACATAGTCAAACAGAGCAGGATATCAAGAAAGACTTAATTTTATCGTTGGATTCGATAATATTTTTCAAATTTCTGAAAAATTATTTTTGAATATTTTTCCGAAATTTTTTTTTTTTTTTTGTTGCAAAACGACTGGAAAAACACTTTAAATTTGAGCAATATCCACAACTTCGAAATAGCATCCTTACCAAGTCGTATAGAAGACAATATTCAAAAACTTGAAATTCTCAAGAGAACTTGAATTTCTCTTGTTAGATTAATCAAATATTTTTCCTCAAAAATGTACCGCATGCTATTGTTTTTTGTCAAATTAGGTGTTGAAATTTTTGATTTATATTTTCTGGATACTAACGGAATTTTTTAAATGATAATAAATTATGTCCTTAGAAGAAGTAAAATTATAATTTCGTTAAATCCATTCTTCCATTTTTGATTACATCCCTTAGGATAGTTTGTTAGACAATAATAAAGTAATAATTGTAATCATATAAGTTCAAATTATAGTTTCAATCCCATAATTTCAAATTATTTTTTCTTTTTTTTTTGTGAATTTAAAAATGGAACAATTTTGCTGTTTTTTATCTCTTCACCTTTTCTTTATGCAAAAATTACTGCTAAAAGTTAAATATTTACCTGCTTAATAATTTCAAGAAATTCCAAAAAAAAATTGTGAAAAAAAAAAAAAAAAGATAAACATATATACCGGAAATATTTTTTTTTCCATCCTTCTTTCCAATTTTTGGCTTATTGGATGGAATATCATCAATTAATTCACACACACTAGTACTAAAATTCCTTTTACCTAAACTTTTATTTATATATTTGTTCTTGTCATTTATATTTTTATTAAATCGATAAAAAAAAAAAGGTAAGCATTCTTGAAATGATAAATTTTTGCTTATTAATTGGAGATATTATTTTGAAACAGAATAAAAAATGGACTATTTTTTTTTCTCATTCTTCTCTTCCAGATTCAATTATTCATATACTCCTTTTCTTTTTTTTTTTTTTTTAATATATATATGGAAACAAAATTCAACAATAGTATCAAAAAAATTTTCATTTCATTTTGGTTTATGAATTTTTTCAACTTCCTTTTTTTCGATCCCATTCCAAATTTTTTAATCAACAGTAATATTATTTACATGACATTCATTATTTTCACCCTGTACAACAATCATAACATAATACATCAGAAATGTTATAAATAATAAAGGTGAAAAAAACTGCGTAAAATGATCCAAACGCCGATACAATCGTATTACTTGTCGTTTTTTTGCCCGAAAATTCTCACGCTCAAATTCATTCACAGCTTCCAAACGTCGTTTTTCCTTTAAAATTCGGGGATTTTAAAGTTTTTTTAAAACTTTCTTAAATGATTCTTATTATAAATGTAACAATAATAACACAGTTGAATACATATGTATTAATTAATATAATGATGCAAAATATATCCGAAATATTGTTTTCGATGAAATATTAATGAATGTTTTCTAAGTGTATGATAGAATTAGAAACATTTCTTAATGCGTAATTGATTCATCCTTAATTAATTATTGGGGGAAATTTATGCCGAATTAGATTCGGAATAATTAAATTTACTTTTAAAAAATAAAAATAAAAATTTACAATAGCTCTGGTAGCTCTAATAAGAGCTAACACGACGACCGATTCAAATAATGAAAGTACTGTAAAAACTTTCATTGCCCGAAACCATGTATCTAATGGTGTGATATAACTGATATGAATATGATCTTCACCTCTTTCCATTTGTACCAATGTTAAAAGCACATAAAAGAATATTTAAATGACTGACAAAACTTAATGATTTGATTAAATCTTGAAATTTCAAAAAATGAATTTTCCAATTATTCTAATAAAAAGGAAATTTTAATTTTGAAAAGAATAACGGAAATTTCAAAACCTTTTGCCATTTTAATATTCTCAACTTCTTTTTTTTTCTTTTTTTTTTTTTTTGATGAATTTAAAATGAAAAAAAGGACGAAGAATGAAAATAACTAACGGAGATTGGTGTGATAATTCTTACTTCCTCATAATTATACGGTACAAATGGTGCAATCCAGGCGAAAAACATGGCCAAACAACTTGGTATATATTTTTCAATGATAAATCGTGAACCAGTTCGTTTTAATTTAAATAAAACACGAAGACATGATGATGGTACTAAAAATTTTAAAAATTATTTTAAGAACAAATTGCATTATGAAATTTTTATTTTTTATTTTTATTAATTCATTAATTAAAATTATGAAATGGAAATGACTAACAATAATTTTGTGATTTGTAAAATTTTCGAAAAAATAATAATAGTTGAAGATTGAAAGGAAGTGCAAAGTTAATTTGAAAATAAATTCATTTATTTTTCAACATTCTATGTTACTAACGATCTATAAGCTTGCAAATGCAATATATCTTATGGTAATATAATACTACTTTATTATGCCTGATATGCTTATCTTATTAATTTTACATTTATTATATGATTTTATTGAAATTTGAAAATAAGTTTATTTTACTAAAAATAAATTTCAATCCTTACACAATTTCCCATCCACAACACAATGATGTGCATGCCCGGATACAAGGTGAAAATCAGGTGACGGTTGTGTTGACATTAAATTGATTGGATTCGGGGAAAGCCAGGAAAATCGAACACTTGAAGATATATGCGAAACTTCAAAGCATATATTTTATTTCTTCATTCAAATTTAAATTAATATTCCAGAACTAAACTACAAGTGTTTAAATTGGAAAAAAAAAAGAGAAAGAAACTTCGGCAATTACAATTATATGAAAAAAAAAAAAAAAAAAAAAAAAAAAAAAAGGAGAAAAGTTGATATTTTTGAAATTTTTTAAAAAATTTATAAAAGTAATTTAATGTCTAAAAATTTTTTGATATTAATTTAATTCTTTATAGTATAAATTTCAGGAAAAAATAGCGCTAGAATTAAAAATACAATTTATTGCACTTACATATCAGATAAATTATTTATATAGGAAAAAAAAAGTGAAACAAACGTGAACTAATCATAAGTTGACATTGTTGATCATCATGTGGAAATCGACAAAAAACCATATAGCAAGATGGTTGTAGCGTTATTCTAGATGAAAGATGAAAGTTAGATAAAATTAGCAGCGAAAATAAAAATTAATTAAGTGACAAATTGATGTTGTAAAATTGGAAAAATCAAAAAAAAAAAAGAAAAAATTCAAAAATTTCATAATCCAGAATATCAAAAAAATATTCGATAACAGAATATTTTTGTATTACCTCATAGTATAAATAACTAAGCCATTTGGGCTTATTAGCATCCGAAAATTTGGAAATGAAACGTAATGAAAATGTGAATGCTTAGAATTAACAAAATACGGATCAGGTTTCCATATTTGATCCAGAATCCTTTTTTCCCAAATTCTTATCCATTTTGTATAATTGTTCATCAAACGTGGATCCACCCAACTCATTTGCATTTCAAAATCTTAAACAAAAGCAGAAATTTAATTTAAATTTTTGAAATTCCAAATAATTATTATTCTTTCACATATAGAATAATGAAAATATAGAAAATTTGCTCACCAATAGTATAGTCCATATTTCTTGAATCGAAATTAGCTAAATGAATGATTTTCAGTGCAAAACTAATATCAACCGGTAAATCTAAAAGTTTTCAGCATCATTTAATAAGAATGTGATAATTTTACGATTTAACACAAAATAAATTTAGAAAAAAAGAAAACAAACTTGAAATTGCAGTAGGCACAATATTAGGATCGTAGTTTACAGAACGCAAAACTGGAAAAATGTAACTGCCTCCATAATGACTTAATATGAAAATATAGAAGAATGAAGTGATCTTTTAGAAGTGGAGAAATTTTCTCAAAATTTATGAACTCTTTCAAAGCAAATTTTTTTTTTTTTTTTTTTGAATTTACGAGACAATGTAATTTATTTACAGCGGCAATAGTCAATTCTAATAAGCTCACTATAAACCTTCAATTGATTTAACTTTTCTATTTCATTCTAGTTTCAATATAAATTTCAACTTTTTTCTTGAAGATTTTCATCTGCAAAAATTTCCTCAACCGTTCAAACTGTAAACTAATTTATAACTAATTTTGCTGAGAAGACATTTGACTCTTGCTAAAATGATTTTATTGCAAGTAAAAGTCGAATTTTATTAGTAAGAGGTGTACATATTGCTTTCAATTCAAAATGAAATTTAACTTCAGCTTGAATAAATATTGAATGATGTTAATTCAAAAATGTTCAATGATAAATAAAATAGCATCGAAATCTCAATTAAATTACCTGTCGCAAATACCTGTACAATCATCCAAATTGCTTAAATTTGCCATTAAGTTTAGAATTAATGATTTTTTTTCATCACTTATATCAACATTCGGTTTGTTAACCAACACATTCGTAGAATGAATTGTACCGCTATCAGCAACAATAACTTTTTCACTTTTATCTCAAAATGAGAATACACTTATAATTTGAATAATTAATAACTGATATAAATTCAAAAATTGCATGGGAAATTAAGATTTGAACAAAAAATAGGAATTCATGAAATTTAAAAATAACATTGCTTATAATTCAATAAATATAAGTTTCTTTTCATTTCTTTTTCCATTTCATTCTTCTCTTTGTTTTTGTAAAATTTTCCTTAAAATTCATACACTTGAGTCAATTATGCTTTCTACTATTACATATTGCTCGAATATTCAACATAAAAACATCATCATCTATAAAATAAACAAGATGAAAATAAACATTAATGGATATGTAAATTTTCTTTTTTTAAATACAAATAACTCTTAAATTGTATAAAATACTTCTTGAATTGTATAAATGACTTTTAACTTGTATAAGTGATTTCTAACTTCTTTATATGATTCTTAGATTGTATAAATAACTCTTTAACCTGCATAAATGAAAAAAAAAAAAAAAATCCTAACCTTTATATCGATTGTTACTCTCTTCAATAATCATCTCTTTCGAATCAATCGATGCGAACGAATTAAACGTTTCCGTATCGTCAGCAAAATTTGCCCATTGTTTATCACTTTGACCTTCAACATAATTCATTTCATCATTAACAGAGAAAGATTAATGAATGAAAAGGTAAAAAAAAAAAAAAAAAAGAAATTAAAAATTGATAATTCAAAATAGAACTTACCCATTTTAATAATTAATAATACTAATACCAATAACCAATTCATAGTGGTATATATTCAAATAGCTATTATTCATTTGCTGTTATTTTCATCTTCACTGTAACGAAAAATAAACGAATTGAAAGAAAAAAAATTTATAAAATTTATTTTCTTTTTTTTTTGCTTTTGCTTTTTTATTTACAATAAAAATAAAAAAGCAAAAGCATACTTTCTTTTTAATTTCCATCATTTAATTTTCGAAATTTTTAAAATTCCCATCATTTAAAAATAAAAATACGTGCGTAAAAAAAGAAGAGAAAGCACATAGTTGTAATCTTATTAATTTAAAGAAAATAAAACTTTTATGGGTATTGCAAAATCTCGTTTTCCTACTTCATCCCTGATGTATCAAACATTTTTCAATCGATCCCCGCTATCTCATCCGCCTCTTTTTCTCATCTATTGGTATTTATTAAAATAACCGAAAATTCTCTATAAACTTTACCGAATTAGATTTTCCACTCATTTTTTCATTTATCTTTTCTCTTTCCATCTTTCATTTCGTTTTGCGACTTTTTTTTTTTTCTCTTCAATGGACTATAAAATCACATTTTTGGGCTTAATTTTGAAAATTTATTACTGAATTTTATCCAGAAAAATTAAGAATTTTTTTTTGGATTAATCATCTTATGAATTCCAGTTTTTAAATTGCAAATTCTCCGAATAATATTCAAACTGGATAATGATGATAACACATGATAATATCATGCCAATACGAAGTTATAAACTGGAAAAATAATCATTGCAAGAGTGGGATAATCTGGATGATCAAATAATGCGAATGGTAAATAAATCAAAAGGAATAACAATTGTTCAGGTCACGTCCACGTTTCCCATTCTCGATCGCAACCATGACGTGACGCTGTCCAATTCAAAAACGTCTTTTACTTTTCCACTGTGAGAAATGTGTTAATGAAAGAAAATTTCTCTTCAACTGAAATCGAATAGTTTTTGTAGCTGACACAATACATTACCAATTTCCCCATTCTTTGAACTGTTTCCGCAAATTAATGCCAATAAAATCAACATGATGTTCACTCCCTTATGCTGGTTAAAATCACACAGTGCCATCATCAATTTAACAAAACAGGAAGAATGACAAATAGTACGATGAAATCGCTTGTCAGTATCGTTCTTTAAAAAAAAAAAAAAAAAAAAATCACAACTTGCAGCTTGGTTCCCGGTATCTGATACTGTTACCAATTTAAATCAGTCAGTGTTGCTAATGTCTTTTCAGCCATGACAAAATCATCACAAAAATTATATGCAAAAAATCTATACTTTCAGAAAGTTCATTAAATCTTTTATGATATAAAGCATTCATGACACTTAAAAAGAGGAATTATTAAAACACAGTATTTCTGCAATGCAATAACAGATAAAACTATTCAAACTACGAAACCAATAAATGTATTTCTTAACTTACTCAGAAATTATTTACTACCTAGTAAATAACTAACATTAACACTGTAACGAAAAGTAACTTCACCATAAATATGCAAGGCACGAATGAAACCAAGAATTTAAAAAAAAGAAAAGATTTGCATCGAATTTGAACCTGATTAAAAAAAAAAAAATTATATAAGACACTAGAAGAAACAGACAACAGAACCATTTCCAAATGAGGTTAATTAACAAATACACAAGAACCAATGAAAGACATGCAAAAAATACATTTAATTTACTTATAACTCCTTTGAGTTAGACTAGTTCTAAAAATTACAAAAGAGATGGATATTAGGACTGGAAGATTGCAGCAAATAAAATCAAAGTTACTTATAGATAGCAAAACTATACGGAAAATGAAATAAAGAACAAAAATAAAAAAGGTCTGCTTAACATTAAGCAGAACACTCAAAGACTCTCCTAACTTGGAATATTAATAAACCAAAAATTAAAATGACGAAATAGACTAGACCTTAAAACTTCACCCTGAAAACCCTAAACCGATGCCAGCTAAACGGAATATTTGAGCAAGACGAGGCTGATCCAGAGGTGGTCGATATCGATCAAGTTTAAACACACCACATGAATGATTACAGGAAAAATATTGAGGAACATCATAAACCGGATTTCTCATACGTTTATCAATAGGTATTATATGACCTTCGGTTGTAAACAGAATACGTTCTTCATTACGATTCACTGCATTGTTTACATCGAACAACTAAAAAAATCTCGAAATTTTGCCATAAAAACTATTGTTTTTTTTCAAAATACACAGCAAATTTCTGCAAAATAAGGAAAACAAAAACATGATTACAAACATGAAGAAGAACTCATTTGGGTAAATAAGACTCCAATAGCAGAACAAACTTACGAGATACAAATACTTCACGGTTTCAGAAAGAAAAAACGATTCCATTCGATCTTCTAACGATTTATCGACAACGTTATGCACTGTGGCATAGCCACACTTTACCCTTGCGAATGTATTAAGAGATTGAAGAATGTCAAAGCCGACACGAAGATAAAACGGGTTTTGTGTAGCACGATACAACATGTAGGTTGATTCCGCCAGTTCCGGTCTTAGCGGATAAAAATATACGTCGGGAATTCTGAAAAGGCATATTAAATATTCTACAAGGTAACTCTATCAATGTTAACTCAGTAAATACACACGATAAGACAAAAAAGAAACTCAAGAATGACGAATATGTGATGGAGTCCCTAATAAATCAATGAAAACTTCTACTTACTTTAGGCGCCAGTTGTACCGTTCAGGAAGGGCATCATATCGCTTCCACAATGAATAATATATGGCATGGATACAAACTGCTTCATCAATATCGCCATTCAGTACTTGAACAGCAGCAAAACTAGCCTGTGGCAATAAGTTATTAAATTTGAAAAGAAAAATTCTGAAATTTAAATTAGATCAGTCTTCGCCTATCCATATTACAAATACCAATATCTAAGAAATGAAATAAATGTCAGATAAATCTGAGAGGTGACAAACTTGTAAAGCATCAATCCAGGTATTTAGCAACGAACCATCTCGCATGTCAACATTTACATACATTGGTGTTTCTCCCTCTCCTAAAACGCAACGATCACGGCCACGTCGTAACTGACTTATTATAAGCGCATATGCTTCCTGCATATTTCGACGTGAATAAGTTTATTACTTTTTTCTCTTTCAAAAAAAGAATTTATCAACTTAAATTTCATACGCCCCATCCTTCGTATCATTGGTAATATTGACTATTGTTAAACACAGAATGTTATGATTTGTAATGCTACGCCTCATTTTATATTCTCATAAAAGGTCATGTACTTTTTCACTGAAAGGTTTTTTTCCCCACCAACATCGGGATGGAGTATAGCAGGAAAGCTATCAGTAAAACACGAAATTCGTATAAGCAAGAAAATCAATAAGCTGTATTATTTCTCATTTTTAAACTTTGAAATCTCATAAAAATAATACTTTAAGTTGCTATGAATGGGAATTATTATATGAAATATTCCATAAAATATGCAATAACCTCGAACATTTTCAAATCAGTCTCAACACCGAATAGTACAAAAGCTTTAAGCAAATATTCATAAAACGAATCGAGACCTGCACCAAGTCCACTAATCACACCTTTCCATTCGCCTGTTTGGATGTTTACGACATTGCCTGAAAAGATACATATTTTGAGAAGTTTCAAAAAATGAGCGTCTATTGTTGAAAAAAAAAGAGGAAAAACTTTGTAGTAATTGTGGATAAGACAGTAAGATCTATGGAAATATCCACACAAAGTGAGGCATGAAAAGCTTAAACTAACGTTATCAGTTATATTGTAGAATAAAGCTGACTGATAAGATCACAGCTAATAAAACCAAAAAAGTGATACCGACCTAATAAACCAGTTACTTTATTCCTCAAAGACCACAATTTCCGATTAGTCCTGCGCGCCAAATTTTCATATGTACCATCACCCAGAAGACGTGAGAGAACTGTAAATTCCAATAACAAACTTCCGGCTCCAGCGACACAGTTTTCGTCAGTCGTTCCTTCCTTCACACCACTTTGTAAATTCACGCGTGGAAATGGTATACCTGAAATACACGTAAAGTTTTCCAAAATCCTATGGGTGAAAAAGTAAGGTAAATTATCTGAATCTTTAGCAAAAATTAAGTGTTTAAAGAGCAAATATAAAATATGAATATACCAGTTTTAGTGCCATTAAAAGCTGGTAACAGACGAAGAGCCAAATCATGTGCCATTGTAAGCAGTTCTCCATTATAGTCACTTAGAGCATAATTACCCAACATATGGGAATCATCAGTAAGGATCAAATGAGCTGATAAAAGAGACCCGATTATCCTAAAAAAGGTTGGAAAAATCACAGAAGAATGCGGAAAACAATGAAATAAGAGACTGAAAAGAATAATACATCATCACCTTAATCGTCAGCAGTATCCTGTACTGCCTGAAATTAATGCTCTTACACTCGAAAACCTGATGAGACCTCTTCAGAGAAACCTATGCATTCAATTCCAAATTAGTTTTTCGGTATAAGCCCTTAATGTACGCCCGATTTCACTACTTGTCTGGGATTTTCTGGAGTTATTACTAATTTCACAAAATAATATAATATAAAAAATCCATCGCATGAAAAATTTAATTTGCGTATCATTTTAAAACTACCATTACCTTATTGTTGCTTCAAACACTTGTACCGTAACGTTTCTCTCAAAGGAAACATTGTCGATCACCATTCTAATAGCATTATGGAATTCAGTTCGATCCTCAAAAACAACTAGAGTATCCAACGATTCTATCTAAAAATGAACACGGATTACGATAAATTTTCTTTATTGACTATAAGAAAGCAGTTTTCACTTGTATAAGGTGCTTTATCCAGAAATCGAATATCATAATTGGCAAGAGAAGGACAACAAACCAAAGAAAGTGAATAATCTCCAAGAACATCATTAATATTGATATTAGACCTACAAAAAGAATATTTTTGACATAAAAGATGTGAAACTGTTATTCCACAGCTACAGACACTATCAAGATTAGAAAAATATACGAAAAAATCTTTCCAAAATGAAGATAATAAAATGCATAACTATTGCTTCCAAATAACTTTTCTTTTTTAGCTATGAAAAAGAGCTAGAGCAAATACTGAAAGCATTCCCTTCCTTTTTTCACCATAAGAATTTTATCGAAAACGAATAAAACAGAAAAAACCGGGAACTTACGGATGGAGATGGTCATAACCACGACCGCAACAATTGATTGGATCCAATTCGTCCATAGGAAAAGCATGTCGGATGTAATTTTCATATGCAAAATAGAACATTTCTCGCGTTGCCTTTTTTGCTTCCAGTAGTTCTTCGGGTGTAAAAGTTGCATATTTCGAGGTATAATTATCAATGATAAACGGATAAATGCCCATAATAACCGCTACCAATGCCCAGAACAAGAAAAAATCCAAGAAACATACCATACTTTAACAGAAAACGTGTAGATAAACCTGAATGAAAAACATATTTTATAAATCTCCGAGTCTTAAAACTGGCAAAATCAAATTTAAATTAATTTAAAAATGCATAAAGAACTCAAGAAAATTAAAATCGAGAAAAAAAATTTACTTACAACACAATTAATCTTAAACTATGCTGAGGATATTTTGCAATAAAAATATGGGATGGTACTTCGCTGAAGTCCATACTCAGTTCAACATTCCAAGCCAGAATTTGACAGTTTGAATCATGGATGTATTTGGTGAATAAATCTGCATTATCCTGGAAGTGCGAAATGACAAAACAAGAAATTTAAAAAAGAGAAAAAACATTGATACGAAAAATGGAAGTAAGGAAAAAGCGCTTTTGAATAAAAAAAAATTAGTTTTCGGCTATAAATTTATTATCTTTTTCCGAATATCTCAATACTCTCGGGAATCAATACTTAAAAGAATTCCTTTCTGAATTGTTAATTCCGCCATCATGAAAACAAATTCTGTTCATTAATTTCCCACTTTATTTTCACATTTTTTTTCTTTTTGCAGTTACTGCAATAAAAAAAAAAGAAAAGAAGAAAATGAGATTAACAATTTACAATTTCGTATTTCCGTATTTTTAAATGCGTAAAAGAGCGAAAATACAAAAAATGGCGAAACACACGACAATGCCATATAATTTGCAACATACTTCTATATTTCAAAATGCGTGAACAACGTCAATACGAAAAAATACGTCAAACACGTCAACACGTCACAATTCCATACGGTTCCACGTCACATCCGGATGCATAAATAACGAAAATATAAAAATGCACGGAACACGCACACCCACGTTAACAACATGATCCATAATCTCCTGATATAAACAAATGTAGAACGATGAATCCTACAACGCTTTTTATGGTGTAGTAATTGGAAGGTTGCCAACTTCTCGTTTCCAGTGAGATAAATTTGCCCTTTCAGGGCTGTTTGTAAGAGTTTGGGATGGTTTGCTTCGTCTATGGTTGTCTTCGGTGGTAAGTTGCGTTGAATATAGCATTTGGAGCTATGAAGGATTGAAATTTCAACTTTTTGATCTGAAAAATGAAGAAGTTTCGGAATTCTCTGAAGTTGAGTGTGTTTGCATTTATTTAGATTTAAGATAATCCAGAATTCTCAATCATAATTCGATCCGATACTTACACCAAAATTTCCATTGATGACATGTAGTATCGCCTATTTTTTACATTTGGGATTTCATCATTCATTGAAATCTGTAAAATAACGCCTTCACATAGATTTCGTTTATTTCCTGTCCCTTAATTTGATTCCTTTTTTTTTTTTTTTTTTTTCATTTCATTGTCTTCCATTCTTCCTTTCTGTTGGTTTCATTAGATTTCAAATGGTTTTTTTTTTTTTTTTTCATTTAAAGTTTAATCATATAATAGGAATGAAATAAATTACAATACCATCACTAGCGCTTGCGCTTTTAAATAGAGTGTTTAGACTTCTAAATGGAAATCTAAATATTTAAAAAAAAGGATTGGGTTATAGATCCAGTATCATTTTTGTGCCGGAAATCGTGTATTCTAAATACGTCGATCTTTATATTATGTTAAAACAGTATCTTTAATTTAGCATTCAGATTATTCGAAGAAATGGCTGAAAAGGGAAGACCTGTAAGTCGAAGTAGCATAAGTAGTGATGATGAAAAAGGTGTTATGGAAACACCGGCGAGCGATTTGGTCGTGACCAAATATGCAATGGCCGCTGATATCGTTAATGCCGTCTTGAAAGTAAATTTTAACATTTACAAGAAATTGTTTGATAGGTTTCACCATTATTTTATACGAATACATTAAATGAAATGGTTGGACAGATAGAACCAACAGTTTCCTTCTGGAAAGTTTGCACATAGAGTGTTAAAAGACTTGCCGAACAGCTGAGCTGTCTGAAGAAAGATATGCAATTGGGAGATATTTGTTGCAGGAACTAATATCAGCCATAAAAGACGGTGTTGAAGTAGGCGAAATTTGTGATCTCGGCGATAGGCTTATGAGTGAGCGGATAGCAAAAGTTTTTAAGAAGGAAAAAGATGCCTTGAAAGGTATATAATTTATGTTTATCTTACATTTTCCGCATTACATGTGCGCATTAAATCCTCACGTTAATAAATGGAATCCTTTGGAAATTAACAGTTTTCATTATTTTTCATTTAATTTATCGTTTAATAAAGTTTTCCACTTCCAATTTTTCTATAATTCTATGATTACTTATCATTTACTTTGATCAAATTTGGTGGTAGATTTTCCAGTTAGAATTGAGCCATCCAGCAGTCAATATAGGTTTAATACAGCTATTCGATGAATGGTATCGGATTCTTTGTTGCATTGAATAAGGTTCATGACATTTATGCTGTTCTTCTTTAGGTATTGCTATGCCAACATGTATTTCAATTAACAATTGTGTCTGTCATTTTTCTCCATTGCGAAGCGATCCGCCAGTGATTATCAAGGATGGACAAATGGTGAAAATTGACCTCGGAGCTCACATTGATGGTTTCATTGCAACGACTGCTCACACCATTGTTGTTGGAGCTTCTCCAGTATGGTTGCCATTTTTAGCTTTTTGTTTTAGCGGTAGCGTATTTGATAGATATTGCGTTCACTGTATCATTTCGATGTTAAAGAAAATATTATTCATTTAGTATAGACTGAAATCTTTGGGGCGTCCATAGCATCCTTCTAATAGTCTATCTCAGATAAAATTCTTATAGAACTACTAGATTTAAATTCAGTTTTGGAGCAACGATGGAATTAAATTAGGTTTGGTATTATTTGATTCTGAGTTTCAATTCAGGAAAATAAGATAAAAGGCAGGAGGGCAAACGTAATGCTTGCTGCGTATAATGCTATGGAAGCAGCAATTCGCATGCTTCGTCCAGGATTGTATAAAAATATGGAAATTACAGATATGATCGACAAAATAGCAAATATTTATCAGGTATGTAAAATTAAATGTATTATTTTGCAAACAATTTTTATACAGCAGTGGAACAGAGGAGGTCGCTTACCGCGGTATAGGATCTGATTCAATTTCCAACATGGTCAAATGAGACATAACTGTATTATCTTCTTTATAACCGTATTATTTTTTTTTTCTTTTTGTCTCTTTCTCGTTGGCTGATTTTCCATAATTCGCTCCATTCTTCCTTTATGTCATGAATTTCCAAAAAACTTACATTTTGAAAAGTCATATTCATATCTGATGTTGTCATGAATTTTTTCTTCTTCGAAGAGTTAGTGTTAGTGAAAAGTAAGGACTTACGATTTGGGTCGAATTGGTGAATGTATGGACAATTAATTTTTATGTTTATTGTTAATATCGCAAATGACTGATGACAGAGTAATATATAGAAGAAATTAAGAAGTAGAAGTTTATGGAATAAAAATGATAACATCCGAAGGTTACCAAATCGAAGAATTACGGTCGAAAACACAACAGTTTACAGCAGCTACTAGCTTCAGTTACAACCATCGAAATTTACTGGAGTCGAGTTTACCACCGGCACTAGCCAAAACCAATTTTTCGAATAACCCTTCTATCCCAGATAAGCGGGTGTGGCTCATAGAATACAAAAAAGAGAATTACACAGCTTTCTCATGCTGTGTAAGAGATTGGTATGAAAAAGGAAATAATTTTTATAATTCACATACATGTTACATGATTAGCATAAAGGATGTGAATCTTACATGTTACATGTTTAGCACGTAGGATATTACATGTGAATTGGATAACGAATCAAACAATTTTTTTTTTTTTTTAGTGTAAGTATTTTGAGTTAGAAAAGTTATTTCGGGTTTTCCAACACTCCCGACTGAAGGAGAAGGTTGAGGGATATATTGAAATGTTTTTAGTCTAATTGACTTCGGTTCTGCATTTGTTTTTTGTTTCTCACGATTTAAAGAAACCAATAACTCAATTTCTGCAGGATTAGATTTAGATTTTGAGTTCTTAACTCATAACAAACGTATTAAGGAACAAATCCAGTCAGACTTAGTTTTGATGACAATTAAAATTATCAACATTATAAAAAAGCAAATGCAAAAACTTATCATTCGCCAGTGTTCGGTTAGTTCGTTCAGTTCTTGCTGTATTAACTCACGGGCCTTTTAGAAACCATTTTCAATTTTTTGTGATACTTTGACTCCTTCGTAGTTGATTTCATTCCATACTTCTGTTTTTGGTCGAGTTATTATGTAATCGATCTTAGGATGTTGCTGGGATAACATCTCCAGTTCAGCATCAATACGTTCAATTTCGAATTTATTAATTATTCCACCATTGAATTCGACCACTCCTGTTTTAAGCCTTTTAGGATTACTGGGAGCAATTAGTAAATTTCCATTGATTCTTCTGGCTGTTATGTCATTCCTTTGTAGTATTAATTCAGCGGCCAATGTAGGATTGCTATGAAATAACCATTCAATTAGTGATAATAGATTATTACGATTTTGACAGCTTGACTTTGACAATTCCGTTCAGCTGTTGTTTAAATTCCTCTCGAAGATTGTCAAAAACATATTGAAATTTAGGATTTTCCGGGTCAAAAATTTCTTCGTGACTAGTTTCTATCATCATTAATTTACCCTTTGTGAAATTTGTTGAGGTTTTTCTAGGAGTAGAATTTCTGATTATTACTTTATCGATGACGATGTCACCATTCTACAAATAAGGATCAATAAAACCACAATTTGCTACTGTAACAGTTTCATTTTCTTTAAAAATGAATGAAGTTTGAAGTTCGTCGATAAGGACGTGAGTTTTATACATTCTTGCATTGAAAATTCCAATTCGTCGATACAAACGTTTTGTTATAGCCTCGGTCTCATTCCATAGAATGATGCTGGAGCTAGTTTTGCATTTCCCAATTTGAGGACAATGTTCGATAGATTCAAGATCTGAAACTAATTTTCTTCTATCATAAATCAGGATTTGTCCTTGTTGTAATTGTCGTGAAAAATAAATTTTGCGACTATGACAATTCCTGTTAGAAAAAGGTATTTATTAGATAGGGAACAATTACGAACCAACAATTATTCGAAAGTATCTAAATAGCTAATCACTGTTTTACTTTTTGTTGCTCGTAGAACAGAAGATTTCTTTTGTCCCTTTTGTTGATTGTTTGTTGATTGGAATCGATTGTTGCTGGGGTCGTTGCACAATAATGTCGGTAGGAAACCCTTGTAGAAGTCTGTTGTGTAAAACGCAGGCGCTCGTTGACTGATCGTCCAAGAAGAATCTCTTTCTGCTCTAAACCCGACCCTTACATATCCTTTCGGAATCCCTCCTTCTTTCCTGATCTCCAATTTGGCGCCTCAGGATCTCGCTTTGTTTAACTGTTAGTTGGAACGTTTTGGCGGGAAACATGTTTATCCTACTGTTATCGGCCTATTAGTAAGTTTGAAATTACGCGTTTCATGACCTTTAACACCCCTTGTTTATATCAATTTTCGGATTTCCCCGACAGTAATAAGAAGTTTGTAGTTGATTGGCATCGAATTTCTAACCATCCATATGAATACTGTATGTTGTTACTCGTTGTCCTTATGTTTGGAGAAATTTGTTTGAATTTCATCAAATTCATCTTGATCGAGTATTCTACAAATTTGAGAGCTTGTTGCTGTAGTAATAGTTTGATCTGATTCCACAGATAAAGAGAATCTCAGATAGGCCTCAGTACATACTGTACGATAATGTTATTACATTTTATTGCAGGTATCTTCGCATGAGTCCGTCTATAGACAACTACTTTCACTGATGTGAAGTTCTGTTCTGATGCATTCTCGCAATTCCATTTCTATGGCATATTGAACGGAATTCCTGAAGTCCATTTACAAATGTCGCTTGCTGTGACTTGAAATAATAGTGCAAAAATAGTATTGATCAATAATAAACTATTAGTTATTGTCTTTGAATTTTTTAATGATTTTGTTTGTCGGGTCTGCGCACTTCTAGTTCTTAGCGCAATCGGTTCTTCCTTTCGTTCCTCGATTACTGATTTCGAGTGATCTTCCAGGCGCTCTGAATCGTCTACTTCCAAGGAATAAAGCCCGTTTATTAGTTTTCCATTTGGTATTTGTATTGTTGCTGTTCTGATTTTTCCATCCAATCCTCTTTTGGTTGCTTTTATTCTGACTAGTTTCCACATACCGCGAAGTGTATCAGGCTCGTTTAGTAAAACTATTTCGTTCTCATGTGGACGTCGTTCGTCTTTCTACCGCTCTGGGGGATGTCAATTCTTTTTGAGTGCCCTCTCCAAAACTTACAGTATATCCATCTTTCCATAAATTCCAAAAAATATCTAATGCAGGAGGAGTGTTGGACCAATTTTTGATTGTAGTAATAAGTGTCCTGAAATTAATTCTTGGATTCCTTTTAAATCGACGAATTTAAAAAGTACCAGCACCAATTAGGATATCGGGTCGTTTCCAGTAATTTTTTAAATTTTTGAATTGGCCTTCAATCGGTGTTTCAACAACTCGTAATTTATTAGTCAAATATTCGATTACGTTGGCGTACAATGTTATGATTTCCTTTCCTATTGTTTGTACGCTTAGCTGAGTAAGAGTATTGCGACATGATCTAGGTTTCTTTAAACCAAAACAGCTTCAATTTTCGCTCTTCCGTTTCAGTTAATTTTAACCGATGCGACAATTCCTTGGAGACAAAGTATAATTGTGATCCTAGATCATATAATTCCAAGGCTTTTTCCAGTCATTGAGGCAGTAAAGGATTGAAGATTATCTCTCTACATGAGAGTAAAGTTTCCTTTCCTTGTTCTTCCTTTACTGAGTTCGTTTGAGTTGCAAGAGTTGAGTTGTAACTAGATATCGAAATTTCCTTTTCGTTATTAGATCCAGTTCTCTTGGTATCTTGAGTTTTCTCTAAGTGTGACATATTTTTTGAAGACATTTGATTCCTTTTGTTACATAATGCACTATTATGAGAAGCTCTACAAAGTAAGCATCGTGCTTTCCCTTCGCAGTCTTCTCCATTATGTTTTTCTTTGAAACAAAACACACACTTTTTCAGTGTTTTGAGACGACTTACTCGAGCATTAGTTGTAGGATAAATGTCGCATTCACTATCCCAATGATCACGGACGCAAAAAATACATGGTCTTCTCTTTTTTTTTCTGATTTTTTACCGTAGAGTTACGAAATTCCTCATTGCTTCGAATTGTGGCAAGTTCCTCCGAAGTTGCTTCAGATGCTTTGTCCTCTCTTATGCATTGTCAATTCATCATCAGCATGAGTGAATAAAAGCTGGCTGCTTCTTGTTCATTCACGTTGATCAAATCTGATAGGAAGTTTCTGAGCTTCGAAACTGATCATGGTGCATCTATTTTCTTTTGATGATATACTTTTTCCAGTATCCAACGTGGTAATTTGCTTTCTATTAAAGTTTCGATACTAGAGTGTTGCATGCTTTTTCCTAAGGCCTCTAGTTGACGTAATACTCGTTCCATAGCTTCGACGGTTCCAACCCATTCCCTTTCATTTTTCTTGATTGATTGGAATTCATTATACAAAAATTTCGTTATAGTTGAGGATTCGCCATATTTATCTTTTAGAAGTTGTCTTATAACTTCTTAATTTTCTGGGGCTATATCATAACCCCTTACTACTTTTAAGGTGTTTCCCTTTAAACCCGAGTACAGATAGTTCAGCTTTTGAATTTGGGGAATTGCTTGTGAATGAACTGCAGCATTCAAACTATTCCAAAACTGTCGCCACTGTCTGGGATCCCCACTAAAAGTAGGTAACGATAACTGGGGAAGATTGACTGCTGGATGAGACATAGTCTTGACAATTCTTTAGGCTGGAATAATTCTTGTGAGAGTCGCATTAGTTCATGATCAGCTTCGTTCTTATACACGGTTAATGTTTTAATTGCTTCTTTGCCTTCATGGAGTACTCTGAATAATCCACTTTCGCCTTTTTTGATTTCTTCTGTCCATCTTTCCTTTTTTTTTGCGGTCATAGATTTTTGTCTATAATTGAGCCATTTTTCATTTGCAGATTCCAACGTTTGGATGAAATCTTTGAACTTTATCTTCAATTATTCGTTTCCTTCGTAAAATTCTTGTTTCTGTTCCGTTGTCAAGGCTTAATCAGGATGCTTGAATTGTATCACTTTTACTTCCTTGAAAAGACTTTCCAATCTTTCCTTGGCTGGTTCAATACTTGCTATAATATTTGTAGCCATTGACCTCACTTCGTGCACCTAATTTATTTCTTTCGTGAATTTCTTTTTCTTTGAAAAAAAAGTAAGGACTTACGATTTGAGTCGAATTGGTGAATGTGTGGACAATTAATTTTTATGTTTATAGTTAATACCGCAAATAATGATGACAGAGTAATATATAGAATAGTAAATTAAGAAGTAGAAGTTTATGGAATAAAAATTATAACAGCCGAGGATTACCAAATCGAAGAATTAAGGTAGAAAATACAACAGATTACAGCAGCTACTAGCTTCAGTTACAACCGTCGAAATTTACCGGAGTCGAGTTTACCACCACTAGCCAAAACCAATTTTTTAATAACCTTTCTATTCTAGATAAGCGGGTGTGGCTTGTAGAATACAAAAAAGAGAATTACACAGCTTTCTCATGCTGTGTAAGAGATTGGTATGAGAAAGGATATAATTTTTGTATTAATTAGCATATCGCATGTGACAAAACTTACATGTTACATGATTAGCATACAGGATATTGCATGTGAATTGAATAACAATTCAAATAATTTTTTTTTTTAGTGGAAGTATTTTGAGATAGAAAAGTTATTTTAGGGAAGTTATTTCGGGTTTTCCGACAAATGTATGATTTGTATGTTTTTTCACGAAGTGGCCGTATTCATTATTTCCAGGTAAAGCCAGTTGAAAATATGCTCTCGCATGAATTAAGGAAGAATAAGATTGATGGGGAAAAGCAAATTATTCAAAATCCTGGTGAAAAGCAGCGTTCTGAAATGACGAAATGTAGTTTTGAAAAATTTGAAGTTTACGCTATTGATATTCTGATGAGTACTGGTGAAGGCATGTTTTTTCTTTTTGTTCTTATTTATAAGGCATGTTTTTTCTTTCTCTTTTTATTTATATCCTGAGATTTTACGAATTAATTACACTTAGAAACCATCTTGTAATAATGAATTAACTACACTTAGAAACCATTTTGTAATAATGCTCGCAATATTCGTTGTCCTCCATATGATTGAAGTAACAACAAACAGTCCGCCTAATGACCTCTTTTAAGAATTATCATTTCAATGCCTTTTTCCGCTTTATTTACAAGGTATCTATTCATGCAGTGGAAGCTGTTCTTTGTAATCATCTTAATATTATGATGAATTTTAAGGAAAAACTCGTATTCTGGATTCGAGAACGACAGTTTATAAAAAAGTGGATGATCTCGTTTACTCACTCAAAGTTAAGGCATCTAGGTATGTTGAACAGTTTCGCTTTTGTTTTGGCCTGGTCCGTGTTCTAAATTTCTTAGGTTAATGGTCATTTTTGCACATTATAGCAGTTGTAGTTTTGTGCAATGATTTTGTTCAACACTTCAAAACTCTTTGTTCACGGAGATGATAAAAGGTAAAACTATTGAAGATGTAACACAGATAAAGAACACTCAAATAGTGAAAGAATGATGATCCCTCCCAGTTAAGATACATTATTCGATGCCTGCTAAAAATGTTATAGAAGTTGTTATTTATGATTATCAAAGTAAACAGACAAAAGTAATAGCAATTAATCGTAAGGTCCATGTTCTCTTGATTTCATTATTTCTGGTTGTTTATTTTGTGGAGAGTTTTAAATTTATTATGTGTTTTTATGACTTGAGTCTTCACTGAATCATCTATTTTTACATTCTTATATTTATTTTGTTTAATTTCAACTTCGGTAGAACTTCTATGAATATGAAGTGATTCAAACTGGATAATTTCAATACATTAATGACTTTATTTTCCTCTATTAAATTTATAGTGCTTTTTTGGTTTCAGAATGTTTTTGTCGGCAGCAGTGAACAAATATGGCCTAATGCCATTTACTTTACGTTCATTTGAGGATGAGAAGCTAGCGAAAATGGGTGTTGTGGAATGTGAACGACATAATCTGATGCGGCCATATCAGGTCTTTTTATTTTTTACCGGAAACATTGCTCATAACACCGCTTTTATTTTTTCAATACATTGAATCAGATATAAAAAGTGTTTTAAGATTCTAGGAGATAAAAATTCCTTCCTTCGAAATAGAAAAATCTACGGAGATCGTTAAAGCCGCATAGTCAAATTACCCTTGTAACAGCAGTACTTTCGCGTAAAAGAGTAATCATAAAAGATAACGAAAAAAATATATGTATTTAAAAGATTTCTAATGATATCCATTTTCTTAAGGCTGTTTGCCCTTTTTTCTTTTTATCTTCTCCTTGCTGTCGTCACAATTTTGGATGGACGAATGTCAGCGAGTTGGTTTGAAGACTATTATAGAGAAGTTTTCCAGTTGTCTTGAAAAAATGACGTTGTTCTTCCTGAATTTCAGTTTATTTTTTTTTTTTTTTTTTTTTTAGAAATAATGAAATTGGGGTTATTTTTACTTGATTTGATGATCAGAAATTAAGTTCTTTATTTTCAGGTTCTCTATGAACGAGATGGTGAATTTGTCGCCCAGTTCAAGTCCACTGTATTAATCATGCCTAATGGATTACTGAAGATTACTGGATTTCCTCTTGATATGAATATGCTAGAAAGCGATATGAAGATCGAGGACCAGTTGGTTGGTTTTTTTAGACAAAGTCAACAATTATTCCAATTCAGCTATAAATTTGTGGTTTGGAATAAGTTCTCGGTTCACTTCGATTTTCAAAAAAAAAGAACTTTAGCTCTCTCCATATATATATATAAAATCATAGAATGATCTGAAACTTGTGGAATGAGACATATCCAGATTACATTTTGAAAAGGCATCCGGAAAATGTTTGGTGTCTTTGATTTCGTGTTAAAATTCCTTTATGGAATTATTTTCCAGATCACATCTCTATTGAATTCCTCACTGAAGCCTAAAAAAGCAAAGAAGAAGCCAAAAAACGACAAAAAGGATGAGGCTGATGGTACTCAGAAAAAAGACGGTATCGTCGAGAAGCAGGAGCATGTTGAAACCCATAATGTGGACATGAAAGCTCGGAATATGGACAAGAAATCTGTGCCATCTGATGACAGGGATGGTGTGAAAGCTGTGCGAAAGAATTAAGAACAAATGGTCATTAAAATTAGCATGTTTGAATAAAGCGGGTTCTGACGAACATGCTTTTATGATCGTAACAGCGATAATATGCATCATTGGATTTGTTAGTCTACCCTTTTTTCTTTCTTAAAATCAAGGAATACATTGGCCTTTTTGTTATTGTTTGAGTATTGTTTTTGTTTTTTGAAACGTTTTTGTTTGATGCATGTTTTGCAATTTTCTATTTTTCCAAAGACAATTTGTGAAAATTATTTCGAAATATAGTTAAGATCAGTTATGCGCAACAAATGCGCAGTGTAACAAGCAGATGAATAAATGGGGTGATTGATTGTCTGATATTATGAGTTTATTTGAAAATATGCAGTATGACTATGTCCCACGTGTAGTAGTGGCTTCACATTTTGTCCAAGTAAATTGAAATGACCGAATAGTCCCGGCTTAAAGAATATAAATGTTTTTGGTTATGGCTATTGTTATTTTTGTTAATGTTAGGAAAAAAGAAATGATAGAGGAAAGAAAGGCATTAAAATTTAACTTTTTGTCTCTGTTGTTTTGCAATCACGTATAATCATGATGTTTTCATGATTTTGATCATTTTCAAATGATAGCTATTAGTTGATATTTTATCGTTATTTTTTTCACTGTGGACTTTCAAAACAAACTTTAGGATTTCAGATTAAATTGAAATTCAAGAATGGGATTGGAGCACATTTATACTTCTTTCCAATCGTCAGATTACTGTGTTATATTGTTTAAGCCATACGTTGTTCAACATAAGATAGCAGAATTGTTCTGTGATTTCTTTGTTTTTTTGCCTATATAAAATGAAATGTTGAAGAATAACGATTTCTATTAACCTGCAGTAGTTAAACAAAAGTTTAATTCCGATTATTAGGACTACAGAATAAGTAATGGAGGTTTCGGATTTGCATCGATAGTGTATATTATTCGTCTATCGAAATGTCTAGGGTTTTCTTTCATGAAACCGTAATGGTAAATGAAAGGGGGTATTTACGTGCGGTTTTCTAGTGAGTTTCAAAGACTCTGACCACCACGACTTGACCTAACTTTGGAGGAGAATCTGTTGTGAAAGAGGAGTTTTGGGAGGATTTTTATGGGATTCGAAATTAAGATGAATTGGATTTTTTGTGTAACGAAGTTTTTGTTATGGCAGACTTTATTCGCCGCAACTACGACACACAATGAATTGATGGATATCGATAATACATTGATAATTGGGTTCGAATGTTATCTGAATATTTGGATAGAAAATTTGAAGCGTTCTTAAGGATAATGTGTAATGAAAAGAAGGGTATGAATGAGTGTGTGATAAAGTTGGGAGAATGAATGAATGGAACAACTCTTTGTAGTGAGATTCTTTATAACATTTGGTAAAATTTGATTTCGATGATCAGTAATTGAAAAAACATTTGTGGTTTTCTTAGAATTTAGTATCGTATTAGAAGATGACAATTTAAACATTGCAGCTAGTAAATGTATGTTTGCATTGTTTTAACAGTTTGTGTAATAGGATGATTGATAGTTAAAGAGAATTTGAAAAGAGATATTCACTTTTTTTTTTTTTTATTTCAGACCTTTCATGTGATTATAAATTTGACAGATGAAGAGATGATTTATTTGTTATTGAAGCTAGAGGTATTTCATGATTCTAAAATTTGTTAGATTCGTAATTTATGAATTGAAACAATTGCAATTCACATACTCAAATCAAGATATTCAGCAAGACAAAAATACCATGAGTATTTTAAGAATATTTCGGTTATTTCGACAAAGTCCGTTAATTTTCGAAGTCATTTAAAGAGATGAGACGATTTCGTTTTTCCAGTTGCGAAAGAATGAGGATAATTACTGGAAAGTCCAAATCCGTTTAAAAGTCCGTTTGAGAAATATTTGAATGAATATTCTAATTTTATGCCGAGATCTAAACTTCACTTCTCATTATTGGATGTTGCTGAACTAGTAGCTGATTGCCTGATCGGTTATTTCGCGTGGATTTGAAATATTGATAAGTAAGCGAGTAAGATAAGTCGGTTTGATCATGCTTGCGTTAATTTTATTTAGACGTGCGAAAACGCTACTACCACCACTTCCTTGCAAAAAAAAAAATCCTACAGTTCACATGAAATTTCGAGGACGCGTCATTCAATCCAATTAATATATCTTCTCACATTTTGAACATGTTTTAGTAGCTCCATTGTCCATAGATGACTATCACCATATTGATCTTTCGTATCACCGTATTGATGCTTTGAATTATTTTGGATGTTAGTGGAACCGTTTCTGTCAGTTCGGATTTTTAACCCAGCAGATTATTTTTTATACAATTATTCGAAACTTCATTTCGAATTTCTAGAATACTTATTTGAAATCTTACCCTAAAATTTGAAAATATTTCATGCTCCTGATTTTTCTTCCACATAATTAAGGTTTGGGATACAGAATTGCATACGAGGGTATCAAATTAAAATTTCAAAATTTAGAAAAGGCGCCTTCCCATTCATTTTTTTGTTTTTATTCCCAAAGATAAGGTTGGGGAATTTGTGGAAGTTCTCTAAATGCGAACTCATAAAGATTTCATCTGAATGTCTTTCCGGGAAACCATAGCGACCTATATCTTTTTATGCACTCATTTCTTTCAGTAATATTTCCATGTCGTTCGCTTCAACTTAGCTTGATTATTCATAAGTTTCATTTCAGATAGCTCAACAGTCTTATTTAGGTTACTTGAAAATGCTAGAATGAATTAAAAAATCCAGCGAAGAGTATAGAACTTTAGCCGGGAGTGTGAAATTTGAAAATCTGAGTTTTCTGGAATTTTTTTCCTAGAAATCATTTAAGGGAAAAATAAAGAAATCAACGATAATGTAAGTGACACTGATAAATATCATAATCTCCGGGGAATTTCCAAATTTTCAAATAATGTTAATTTATTTAAACGACAGCAGAAGAAACCTGTCATTTTTGGAGAAAATAAGTTTGGAAGAGAAAAAGACGATATTGAACGATTGAAATCATTGGGGCAAAAACAAATTGGCAGAATAGTTGGGGCGGGGGATAAAAAACCAGGTAGATTTGAGAAAGAAAGGTGAAATGGGATAGACGAAGTTAGTCGATGGAACAGTTATCATTCGGGGGAAATCAGGGATAAGGTAGTGCCAGTAACGAAGTTTCGAAAAACGGATGTCAGTTGAATCTCTCACTATCACAACGTCGTCTTTGTCACTTCCATATGTTATTTACAACAATTCTTATCTTTTCAATTCTAATTGCTTCAGAAGGACATCCACGTTAGTTAATTTTATTGCCAGTAGGTAAAGCTTTTGACTTTTTGAGGTCAAGGGTCAGTATTTGTTGTTCATATTATGATAGATGAAAAGAATTCTCCAGCTCTAACAAGTTATAGTTCGAAAATTATGTCTAGTTTGATTTTTTTGTTGTTGATTTAATTTAGTAATTTGAGAATATATATATTACATGTAGTATTTCTTATCTTTCCTTTTACTTTAATCAAATCTGGCTAATTTTTTTCACAAATATTTTAATTCTAATTAAAATTTTTCTTTTTTGAATTAATTCTTATCCAGAATTTCGTAAACTGGTATGCATAACGAAAGGTCAATCAAGGAAAAGTGGTAATGAATCATCCAAATGTCATTTAGTACTGAAAGATACGGAATATGAAGAACCAGGTCGAAAAGCACCTGAACAAGCAGGATGTTTTGTGGTATGAAATTTTGTGCGATTTTTTCTTTTTCTTTATTTTATTTGAAAGAAAACTTTGCCAAATTTTGTATAACAAAAATAATTTTTGAAATTAAAGGAAAAATACAACATTACAAGCACTCGCGTTTATTGCGATATTTTTTGCCCCAATGCTCACACGGTATGTTATGATTTATGAGTTTTTTCTTTTCTTTTTTTTTCAAGAATATAGTTCATTTTTTAAAATTTTAATTTATATATGAATTTACAAGTCTAATTTTTCTTTTCTATCAGATTTTTCATGTCACGAATAAAAACTAAGATTTGTCTTCTAAAAAATAATGCTTTTGAATTTCGATTTTTATATTGAAATGAAAATAAACAGATATTCTTTCACAGGTCTTTCATTCAGCGTTCGAACTGTTCCATCCTTCTTGCTTTCAATACCATAATTACCAGTTAGTGGAGCGTGGAAATGATTGGTAATTATTTTTAACTAAGAACTAAATATTTCCTCATATTATCCTTCTTAACTGCTGCAGATGTTTCTAGGTATATATGGAGGTCTGGTCGGTGCTTGAATTCAACGGCGACATTTTATTTCGGATGTAAATTCAACGAACCCTTCCGCAAGAAGTATCCAAATGATAAAGAAATTTTCAAAATTTTAAAAGCTCGACGGAAAACCTAGTGAAATATATGCCTTGTGTTGTGCATATGGAACTTTTCAAATAGATTTCACGTGTTCATCATAATGCTATGGTATTTTGGGGAAGTGAGCGCTAAGAAATAAAGCTAAAATTCAATTTTCTTACAATTTCTAATCTATCGTTTAAGCATGACATCAATCATCATTTAGAGACGAATGATAATATTTAAAATGTCACGCCTATGAATTTTAACATCGTTGTACAGGAGAATTAGGAAGTTTCCTTTTTTTGTGTTTAAAAATATTATCAGAAAAATAATCATTACAAAGGAGGATTCATACAAGTTGCCGGAATCTTTTGGTTGTTTAACGCAATTAATCATCTTGCAATGCTGCAACCGAAGATGGAACTCTCAACTTTTTGAAAAACTCTCTATAATCAATTATCAAATCGTTGTCTTATTCTTCTGCAAATTGAGTTTTCGGTGCTAGTCGAATGATGAAGCTGAAATAAATCGAAACTTTTGGTTTCTTTTAAGCTGGAATAAGTCGAAACTAAATTATTATTTAAAATTTGCCATTTGTTTTGTCGATACGTGAATGAATATTTATGAGACTTTTATCTAGAAGTAAATGAATCAAATTATTTTCACCTAGAAATGGATCGAATCACTAAAAGAAAAACGACGAAAACTTTCAACCATTGGATCTACAACCAAAACAGAATCATAACATTTTCCAATTAACATAATTTGTACAAACACAGTGACTGAATAAGGACAACTCACGACCTGGCATTAAACTTTGGAAAACTTACTAACGAATAACCACAAATGTCAACAATATATGTGATTATACATATATCACTGTCAATTGTTGAATATTAGATGAATCTAAAATTTGATGAGATTTGGTTAGGATAAAAAAGTGTCCAACTATTTGAGATCCTGTTGACTGCAACACCGATCGTTAGAAGTCTATTAAATATATTGCATGTCTATCACATAATTATTAACTTTACTCGTAAGCTATCTTCCGAAGTTGCGCGCTTGCATCTTCTTTGTGCAAATGTAGTGCAAATATTGAATGAATTGTATGGAATGTCCCGATAGTACTGATATTTTGACGTTAAAGATTATGTATAAGAAAGCAAAGTTAATAGAAAAAGAGAAACACATTTATACATCTTTACAAGCTTTAAGTATGAAAATTTCTAAAACAAATTTTCACCAAAAACAATAATATTACCATAATTAAATGGAAGGATTATAACAAATTCGCAAAATCAGTCGAATGACAGTTTTCTAGCTACACTGAAAAAGCGAAATGAATTACAATTATTCCAGAAAATACAAATGCATCCAAGCAATGTATTTTTCATCCTTGAATAGCGGATTCCAAAATGAAAGACTAATGAAAACTGACATAATTCACTAATGCCTAGTAAATGATGGTCAGTTTCGGAAAAACAATTGAAGTGCCGCTGTGAATGTGAGATAAAGTACAGAAAGTTGAGGGAAGCTTTAAAAATTAATTAGAGATTTTTTTTAACAATCTGAAGAAAATAAAATAGGAATACAAATGAAGCGCGATTTCAGAAATATAAACAAGAATTAGTCTCAAAAAAATGAGACAGATAAGAAGGATCCAAATTCGAAGAAGAATCCCATCCTGATATCATACCATCTATTATTATAAAAGCAGTTACAGATTATACAAAAGCGGTGAACAAATCAAAATTAACAATTACTCACCGAATCCTACGAAGATTTGCTAGAACCAGCTTGATCAACATTATTTTGTTCCTTCGATGACTTCTTCATTAATGAATTCAGAAATTCTTGTTGCGAAAGCGCCATTACCTGAGCCAACAATGCACTTTCTTCTGCATCCGATCCTGCTGCATGAAACCATTCGTTAGCACCTGTTAAATTGAATATTTTTAAGCTCCAAATTTATTTAAATACAAAATGAAAATCCTACACCATCCGGGATTGGCTTCACAGAGGGAAAATGTTGAGAGGAGGAAATTTGGTATGCTTTTTAAAATTCAACACAGTAATCACTTCAAAATTTGCTTATTACGAGGTAATTTTAGTGCATTATTCTCGATATAGGAAGAAGAAGACCCTCTAATCCGGAGAATCACCACATGCTTCCAAAATAATCCGGCTAACCGGTCCAGAATAATCCGGCCGATCGTTGTACCAGTAATTGTACATTTCTTGTATGCTGTTGACAACAATTTATCAACACTAAGAATATTTGACATTGTCGTTCGCTTTTGAAGAATTTTTTGGTATGAGAAATTCCGACGTATCACTTTATTGCCGTTATCTTTATAGTTTCAATACCTGCATATCTCTGCTCCAAATAACTGTCAAAATTAGAAATTTCAATTAGTATCTGTAATGAATTTTCCATTTTTAATATACTGCAATCAAATTTAAGTGATAATTTTGTTTCCATGTTGGATGTTTCAGAACTGCGACAAATTTCAAGTTCAGATAATATGATTGTTTTCGGGTAACTATCTATTATCCAGAATTTTATTTACAATTATGTTTAATACAAGTAAAATTCATTAATATCAATTTTCATTTTCATTAATTTCAATGACATTTGGATTGATCTCTGGTTTCATCATGAAATGTTTCCTGAAATTGTATTTTAATAATTTTAAAAGATTTACCAAGAATAATGCTTCACCTATTTTGTCTGTAGAGATTGCAAACGATGAAAAAAATATGATAAGTTTCAGAATCCTTCATTAATGCATTTTAATTATTTGATATTTTTCAAGCAGAAATCTAAGATCATATCAACTATCTAAAAATTTTTAGTATCCATCTAGAATTTTATCTACAATCATGTTTACGTTTAAGTAATTGACATGTTTTTCAGAATTATTCTAATTCAGGAAAGTATTTATGAATAGATGATTGGGAGTTATTTCGGATAGTTAAAGTCAGAATTAGACATATATCACACAACTTTTTAACAAAATAAAATTGATTAATATGAAGATTTTGCTGATGCTCATATGATAAAACTTTCCACTAAGAACTTTGCTATACCTCATTATTTCATTTATCATTATTATTCTTGTTGTTTAATAATGATATTAAGGGAATTGTAGCCTTTTTTTATCTTCATTATTTTAACTCGTTCTCGATGTTATTTCATGATATTCATTTGTAATATTTCTTCATTCTCCCATTTTGAAGCTATTTCTTGCTAGTTTTTCTATTATATTTCTGATATAGAAGGATATTTATCGTTGCTCAATTACCAGAATTGAATTATCATCGATCAATTTTTTAAATCCAAAAATAATACAATCGATAACTAACACTACAAAACTTTCTCAGAGATGTGTGTTTAACATCATTAAGAATTGATACCAATAATTTAGAATATCAATCCTTGTTGATGCGTTACGTCTATTAGTTTATTAGGATTTGTGCAAGTATCCTATCAGATATTTTCACAAATGAATTACCTGTAGTTTATTTTTCTCAATGATTTGATTTCGTCGTTGTTTATTTCCTTTTTTCAGTTTCTTCTTACGTTGCTTCATCCGATGTTCTCGATTTCCTCGAGATCTGTTTTTTACAAATATATGCAATATTACTTGAACATATCTATCTCGTCATTTTTTTCCTTCTCAATGTTTTAACATAAATAATTATAGACAACTATTACTATTTTAAGGTAACTTTTTTTTTTAATATTTATATTACTTCTGCGTCTTTTCGGCTACCGTTTCCGACATTTGTCTCTTCTTGCAAATTGTATTAGCTGCTTCTTTAGCACAAAAATTATTTATAGCTTTTGCTATCTATAAATAATACGAATTTAATTTGCAATTAGTGGAAAAAACAAATATGCTCTAGATGTCAAAAAATATTAGAAATTAGTATGAAAGTACAAATAATTAATAATAAAAACACGAAAAGTCAAAAAAAAATTATTTTTGTACGGATGTCAATAATAAATTGAATAATAATTAATAATAAATATCAAAAATAGTAAGAATGATAGCAGAATAAATTTTACTATCAACTAATAACACAAGATGTCACATATTGATGAAACAAAAACGGTACCATGATTGGTAGAGATGAATTACTCAACTTATCAACTGATGGTGATGAAATCGAATATCGTGATGAATTAGACCGGAAGCGTACCCTACAACAATAATTGATAGCAATATTAGTATCACAACAATTCTATCATTCTTGATATATCTAAATTAAATATCGATCTGATCGTTTTTTATGGAAAATTCAATATTTCTGATTAACGAGCTTATTGCAAACAAGTCATCTAATAACAAAAATCATTCATTTTACTAATCAATATATCCAATAGCGATTCAAAATTTTCAAACAATATCGTGTATCAAACTTTCGTTTGGTCGGGCCATTAACAGTGTAGCATGCTTCATTTTCATTATTTCGTTTATTTTTATTGGTCATGTTCAAAAACTTTCGGAAATCTTCTGGCCATATATTAATTCGTGCTCGCATTCTTGGTAACTTATATCCGCTGCAACTTCGAGAAAATATTTCAAATGAGACAAACTATCATTACCAATAGATAATGATCAATTTTAAAATTAATCGAACAAATATTGATCAAGTACTGTAAATTGATAATATCTCAACTATTACGGTAACAATTATAGTATTTAAGTAGCAGTAACACCCACAGTGCGATTGATTATATTAAAAAAATTGATCAAATGTAGTTTGAACGAATAAAAAAATGATGTTATATTATATGTCGTTGATTTGCTCGATACTCATTCTCAATATTTTCCGATTTCTTTTCTTACCTTTTTCCTTCATTATGTCTTACATTTGATTCTAATAGAATGGTTGTGAAAAATGATAAAATTAATTATTTTTTCATCAAAATTTCCTATCATTTCATTTCCAAATAAAAGATGATGAGAGGAAGAAAGAAAGGGAGAAATGTACCATTCATTCTTACCTATCTTTTAAAATTTGTTCCGCTTTTTTTTGTTCATCAAGAATCCATTGCTGATATTCCATAAGTCGATGGATAAATTCAGGAAACATTACTCGATCCATTACTTTATTTGTTACCTTTCCATCAGCTATCTGATCACTTATTTGAGTTCTTTTGCTGCGTGATCTATACATCCGTCCGTTTGAATGCAAAAACATACAGTGATGTTTTGATACTTATATTTATGTTCATATATTTCAAAAGTGTTTAGAAAATTTACATAACTTAACAATGAAATGGAAAAACTTATAATCATAAATGAAAGAATGGTTGTTTTCAGCAAAGTGTTATAGATTATTTCTGGTTTTTTATACATATATGTATATCAGGATAATATTATATTTAAAATTTTGATTCATTAGCTTCTTTTCTGATAAATGCATGCATTTGCAGATGAGAAAGTACGAAAGACTCTTGAAAAACAACATCTGTGGTCTCTGTCAATTTTCTTTCTGATTGTGACAAAATTGTAGATTGAATTCTATTCTTCAGTTCTCACAGTTTCTTCAACTTTGTTGTTTCATTCACTTGGAAACGAACCTCAACTTTGGGTAATTAAACCTTTATTATGATTAATTTGTTAATCAACGGAAGCAGCAACTACATCAACAACAATTATATCAACAATACAATTTCAATAATATCAAAGACAAACTTTCATGAAGAAAATATAAAACGAAAAAAAAAAAAGGCGAGATAGGGTTACGCAATGAAAAAAATTGATATACCCTGAGCTGGACCATCCGACCGAGTTCATGGTTGTTCATTCTTTGAAATCATTTTTGCACTTAGGACCCTTCGTGGATGTAGGATCCTGGTATCATTTTCGAGCTACAAGGAAGGTCCTTTGTTGTTTCAGAAGCATGCACCTTTTTGCAGTGCATGAGAATGTGCTTGTGATTAGCGCATGATGAAAGTCAGCTCTTTTTTAAAGCTAATTGACTTAACAGACAAAAAAAAAAAAAAAAAAAAAAATTATTTCACAATCAACTACAGCAAATACTCAATGTCAAATTTAAAACAAAGGGAATCACTGGTTTTCTTCTTTTAGCTTCGCGATTTCAGCGACAGTCTCTTACTGATATTGATGCCTTATTTGGTGGGATTTATGCAAAAAATCTTTCATGGTGAAAATACGAGCCACAACACGTAGTTCATCAGCCATATGGGAATTACCTATTCGGAATTCACGTGTAGATCATAGCGTGTATCATTTTATACAGAACCAAAAAAAATCAAAATCAAGATTATAATATTCGACGATCAGAGTTAAAATCAAGACTGGAATATTCGAGATCTCAACGAGTGAAGAAATATGTTTCTTGTATTACGTATTCTTGATTACTCTTTATAATGCGCTAAAATAATACGGTGAACGGAGTAACTATTTAAAAAAAATTAAATGTAACAGCTAAAAGAAAATAAACATGGTGTTCGCAAATGAATTATACTCTACAAGGTTATTTCTTTTTTTTTTTGAATCGGAAATAAAACAAAGGAACAATTTTGGATCGAAACTGCCATAGCTTTGATTGACAAACTATTAAATGCTAATAAGGTGTTAATTAGACTTTGATAAATCATTCGATAGTAGATCATCTAATTATATGATTTGTTTCTTTCCGATTTTGATAAAGCATAAAAAAGGGAAGTAAAATGAAGCAGAAAAATGGTTTATTATTGAGAATTAACAGAATCTGAATGCTGATACACTTCTCAATGATGATCTACTATTAATTTTACTCGTTACGATTTTGGTCAAAATGAGAAAGAGAATTGGAATATACCTTTAGCAGCTTTATTAGTAATTCCCAAATGCGTTTACTCATCATTATACTATCATTATCAGTGATTTGCTGTCATTATTATGAACAACTTAGTATCATCATTGTCGTGAAAATAATTTTTGCGACTACGACAATTCCTGTTAGAAAGAGGTATTTATTAAAAGAGAAACAATTACGAACAAACAATTATTCGAAAGTATCCAAATGACTAATCACAGTGTTTCTTTCCTTTGTTGCTCGTAGAACAGAATAATTTTTGTTCCTGTTGTTGATTCGAATCGATTATTGCTGGGGTCGTTGTAAAATACTGTTAGTAGAAAACCCTTATCGAAAACTGCTGTAGAAACACTAGCGTCGTTTACCAATCGTGGAATAAGAATGTACTTCTGCTCTAAATCCGATCCTTATATATCCTTTCGGAATCCCTCCTTCTTTCCTGATCTCCAGTTCGGCGCCTCATGATCTCGCTTTATTTACCCTTAGTTGGGGCGTTTGAAGGCAAATATGTTTGCCGTTTTGGCGGGAAACATGTTTACCCCAATGTTATCGCCCTGTTGGTACATTTGAAATTAGCGCTTCATGACCTTTAACATCCCTTGTTTATATCAATTTTCGGATTTTTCCGACAATCATCACCTGTGACATTCATCAATTACTTTTTGCGAATAAGCAAATTAGATTTACTTCATCAGTTAAGTGATTTTCAATAATTACTTCCACTCTTGTTTTTATTATTTCATTTCTTTAATTGTATTAATACAAATACTATCATCGCTTAAACCATGTTTTCAGTTTAACATTTTTCCATTTTTCAATTATTATTGTTATATATATATGTTCCTTTGACTGACTTACAACATAGATCACAAATCATTGAGAAACTCCTGAAATAATACGAGAAATATTCATGAGGGATATATGAATATAAAACAATAATAATCGGAAAGTGGGAGAAAATTTTCCCAGCAACATTTCAATTAAGAAGATGATTTGAAGAATTATACATTTATTTAAAGACGATTTTCAGATTTCATTTAATAGAGAAATTTTTATCAATATCACTTTGAGTCTTAATACAACCTAAACCAAAATATTTCCATTTGGTGATCAATTTTTGAATAAAAGAAATTGTAAAATTATGAGAAACATATAAAACATGAAGTTAGGCAGATAAAAAGAGCTTTTTTATTCAAGATTTTCCTGGTAAATTAAAAGTAAAATATAGCGATACTTTTTTAAGCATTTGTTTTTTGCAGGACGTTTGGCTATATTGTAAAAAGCGCAGAATCGATTGTTATTACAACGGATACTAAGGCATCTTCATCTTTGTCAAATGGTGAGATTTTTTATTAAACAGAGGAAATTAATACATGGATTAACATCTCGACGATATGGATAGACTTAATTTATGTATTCTTTCATTTAAATCTTTAAATTCAAATTATCTGCAACAGATGATCGATTACAAAGATAGAGAACAGTTACAAAATTTAATGCCTGAGAAAGACTTCTGCACGCAAGATCGAAAATAAAATACATTGTTTGGGATTCAACTAAATATGATCCTGGAATGATAGCATTCAAGTGAATGAAGTGATAACGATATAAAAAAACACAGTCTTTCAACAAAAAAGTTTCCAGTATAGTGCTATAATAAAGAACGGATTAATGAAACGCGAAGGCATAAAATAACGATATCGATTTTGTGCTTCTGTGATAGCATTTAAATCATCGCAAATACTATCTATCTCCAGAAATTAGATTGTTCGAAGATTTAACACAATCTAAAAAAATACTGTGAAAATAATATTCTTTTTTCATGCTGATATTATCATTGAAAATGCGGTAAAATAAGATGAAGTCTTGTTACGGTTGAAAAAAAAAATGACTTCTCTTGGAAATAAATTGATTAAAAAGTATGTGAAACAAAAGTGGTGGGAAATGCAAATAATTATTGAGAATAATCTGCAAATTATTTGTCGAATTTGCTTTGAATTAAATGATTCCTCATTTAAGAAAACTTTACAACAAGTACAATTATGCGAGACGTAGGAACGAAAGCTAGAGATCAATATTGTGATCTATAACTCAACGAGATTTTCAACAATACAAAGCACATCACAAAAAATATTGAAAAATAAGAATTACCTGGAAATCAGAATCCATCAATCGACCGTAGTAGACAAGCCATCTATGAGGGCATTCATGAAAAATATATAATATAAGATGTAGCAATGAATCTCGTTGAGTTCGGCTTCTTAACGCTATGAATTTGTTTACGGTACTTTATGCTTCATCGACATAGTTTAGATTAAATACATCTTATCCGAACGGTTTTATATATATATA